>OY987270.1:11330480-11371818 GCA_963920665.1 Straminergon stramineum | reverse complement strand
CAACTCTTAATAGTAAGCTCAATATGGAGCCCATTGATAAAATTTGAGCCTCACGGATTAGAAACCAAGACATTAGATTATAGTCTCATGGACCTCTCACAAATATACTCCCAAACTAAAAGAGTAATCATTCCTAGGGAAAATAAAACTAGAAAATATAGAAGATGTCCTCTAAAAAAACAGGGGGGAAATGGACAAAAAAATAAAAAAAAAACACGGAAGTAAAGGGAAAAATTGAAAGAAGAACGGGAAAAAATGGAAAAGGAAAAAAAGGAAAAATTTTCATTCATATTCATATGTAGATTAGTGGATTAGGGGTCATAGTTGTCGTTGACTTCTTGGTAATTCATACCTTCTTCCTTCAAAACATTTGACTAATCAAACATGTTTTTATACTTCATGATACATAAACATTTTTCATTGTCCAAATCTCCATGTCATATGATTATTAGAAAGTCAATAGAATGTGAAAAATTAGAAATAGGCCCAAATTTCAAATGGTGATAAAAACTCAATTTGAGAAATTTTAAAATTTTAAAATTGAAGTTCAAAGTAGATTTGGTTACCTTCATTTCATTGATAGGTTCAATTTTTTTTTAATCATTTTTTTGTCAGAAACTCATATCAAGAGCAAGGAGGTAGGGATTGCTGAAAGATTTGACTACCATATTTTTTGATTTGTGGCTTTAGCATCTTCTCCACCAAAAAACTTATGATCCTTAACCCCTAAGGGACCAAGGCTTTTTTAAACTAAATAACACTCAAAACTGCCATTTCTATTACAAAGAGTAAAAAATTTTGGAAATTGTCCTTTTTTTGGACATATAACCATAGGATCTTACACATAACTAGTATGAGAATGTGTGGAATAAATTTCAAAAATATTGACCGCATAGAATGCAAGATATATGCGTTTAAAGTGAAAAAACAAATTTTTTTGTATAGTGGGGGACTAGATTAATTGACTTTGCACCTTCTTAACTTAAATTTTTTGCACTACAGAGTTTTGACAATTGAATCTTTATGCTAGTAAATTGAGCTAAGAGTCTAGGGGAAGATAAAAAATTTCAAAATAAACTTCATTTGTTTATTAAGAAAATTGTTAAGTAGAAGTAGATACAAGATAGAAGGAAAATCTAAATTGTTAATATCTCTAAGATGGAATTAAAATGCACTAATCCCAATGGTGAGATTGTTCTAGGAAGCAAAGTAAACTACAGGGATTTTTCTTAAATTGTAAAAATTGCATTTTGAAATGAATCCTACAAGTTATTTTTTCAAGGAGATGCTTAGATTGCCCCCAAATAAGATTATCCATGACTTTCACATCACTTATCCAAATGAAATGATTCAAATCTTTCCATGTGGAAAAAATATAATCGATGAGAAAAAAGTATTTTCTTTTATAAAATTCTAATTTTTGAAATTCTTTTTGTTGCATGGTCTCCTCTGTTTTGAGCTTGTTTGGGCATAACCTTTGTTCCAAGGCACCAATTGAAAAGAAACCTATATTCCCACAATGCTAATCAATTTTCTATCTTTACAAAAAGTTTCGAATAATCATGACAAATATTGAGACCATAGGTACTTGCCGAAAATCCAATTTGTTCCTCGAGGGGACATTAGTCCTATAGGGGTTAAAACTATCCAAACATATAATTTGATGTTGATTATTTTTATTCAACTTTGGATGACAATTAGTTGGGATCTAGAGAACTCATAAACAATAAGGTATATGCACCTAAAAATGCCACCTTTTTGTTGTCCTAAATAGCTTGGTGATCAAAGGATGAAAATTTGAAGTCAAATTTTTAGCCTCCTTGAGAGAACCCAAATTGTTTCATGTTTTTCCAAAAATCACAAAATGTTCTATGAATTTTCAAAGTCGAAAGCTTATAATGCCTACATATGCCATACTACTCCCCTTCAAAGTTGCTTCAACTCCCATTGATTGTTTTAAAGAACATATGATGATTTAAGAGACATGGTGCATTCTCTTGCTACCCTTCTTTCCTCTGTTGAGGACACTTATTATGAGGCATCCAAAAAAAGGTGGCAATAGTGGATACTCATAACTTAATTGATTATCCTTTAATCCTTAAATGCCAAATTGGTGACTATAGAAATCATTTCTTTTGGAACCGAGTGACATCATCTACTTTAAAAAATAAAAAATACTCATTGGAGGTCAATGCACTGTAGAAGATCTCCCCTTTCTACACAAAATTCCAAAGATGAATAGTTTCAATTTTGTCGAAGATAAAGAGATTGTTTGTCATCCATCAAACATTAAACATCCATGTCGAAGTTTATGGGTTAAACCCCTAGGCTGATTGAATAATATTAAAATTAGAGAGCAATTGGCTCAAAATTAAAAGCTTCTAGATTCAAACCAAAATCCACTTCAAGTTGATTCCTAATCTTTACTATCTCAACTTCTAATGAAAGGGTTTGCTTTGTGCCTAGGTTTGAACCCCCAATGTTCAAAAAAGCCTATCCTACTTGATTGGGAGCTTTTGATATCATAGCGCAATTTATATATGTTTTTCCCAAACAAAAATAAAAATATGAAACACACAGTTCCACCAATCCCTATGGTAGAAAAAATATTTAATCTAAACTTCATCACGAGGGGAGAACTACAACTCCTGCTGTTGCAAATGCTAACAATACAAAAAACATGGAAAAGCCCAATAATATAGATGTTTTGAGGAGGTTCTTCTGAAGATTCTCCACTTCTTGCTTGATGAATAA
Organism: Straminergon stramineum; assembly: GCA_963920665.1. Classification (NCBI taxonomy): domain Eukaryota; kingdom Viridiplantae; phylum Streptophyta; class Bryopsida; order Hypnales; family Calliergonaceae; genus Straminergon; species Straminergon stramineum. The sequence continues at coordinate 11,369,064 of OY987270.1, read as the reverse complement.
TTTCTCAGCAGGCAAAACACTTCGAGCTCTTGAGATGACAGTAACAATTGCATTAAAAAATGATAAGCTATTGAACACCCAAAAGGCTTGCAAACTTGGATGATGGTCAAACGCAACATACTCAAGATATGCAATAGATGGAGCTGGCAAGTTGTCTAAATATTGCTCATGATAGTAGGTAGCATAACCCAAAGGTGGTTGCAACCATGAAGCGAAGGTGACACTTGCAATGAGGGCAGCACCAACTAATATGGCATTTGCTGCATCAACACTAGCTTGATGATCTTTATAAAGAGCATCAATATAATCAGTCACCTCCGGTGTTCTCCTTACAATCTTAAAGGTTTTCCATTGCTTCTTGTCAAATATATGTTGAAGGATTGTCTTAGCATCCTCTTCTTGCATAAAGCTAACATTGTCGAACACCGTTAGCTTTTCAATGACTGTATAATGACGTGCATCACTAGCTATCTCAAGGGCAGATTGGGGGATAAACCCTGCCTCTTCAATTTTTGGAGGTGAAGTTTTCAAATTTGCATCCACACTTCTTGCATCATCATGGAAGACCTCCAATAAGAAAGTCAATGACATTCAACAATTTTTTTGGAGCAGCCAAATGGATGATGCTCTCACCTTCATCATTCTTGTCATTGATATTCTGTTGTGTTTGAACAAAGTGTTTCTTACTCCCAACATTGACTTTGCTTGCTTTATAGATATCCTTCAAAATTGTCTTGTTATCTGCTCTTGTAGCATAAAACAATGGAGTCTCATTGTTTTCGGTTTTGATATGTACATCTATGTCTGGTGTGTTTAGGAGAATCTCCACAACTTGCTCTCTTCCTTCTCCTGCTACTATTTGAAGTGCAGTTTCACCATCAGAAAGTACATTAACATCAATTTGTCTTGTTGCCAAAAGCTTCTCAACGATTGGTTTTTGACCATCTCTTGCACCAATAAAAAGGGGTTGCTCCAAAAACCAATTTCTTTTATTTGGATCAATATTTGGGGCATTTAGTAGCAACTCAACAACTTTGGGATGTCTATGTTTAATGGCCTTGGACAAAGCTGGACCATATGACCATTTATGAGTTCCATTCACATCAATACCATATGCAAGGGGCTTTTGATTATAGTATCATGGCCATTGCGTGCAGCAAGTAGGAGAGAACGAACACCCAAATCAACTTGAAAAGGTTTACCTTGACCCTATTTTGCATTCCCGCCCCCCTCATTATTAAGTACATCTTGCACCTCCAAGAGTTTGTCAACAATGCACACATCTCCTCCTTCTGCAGCCAACACTAATGTAGTGACACCTCCTTCACCCTTGGCATTCACATCCACTCCAAATTTCAAAAGCCTCTCAACAATCTCTCCTTCGTCATATTTTACAACCACATGCAATGAAGAATTTTCATCCCGATCTTGCATACTTGCATTCAAAGTTGGTATTTGTAAGAGGAGATCAACAACATCAACATGACCTGCCTTGGTAGCAATATGAAGAGTTGTGTCTTGATGATCATTGATGCTATTCACATCCACTCTAGGTGCATTTAGTATCTTTCGAAAGATACAAGTATTCCCATTTTGGGCAGCATAGTGTATTGGAAAGTTACCATAGGCATCCTTTGTACTTGCATCTAGAGTTGATTGTTTCAAGAGGATGTCAACTAAATTCTCATGGCCTCCCCTAATACATAGATGCAACGCTGTCACGTTTTCTTTGTTGGAATCAACAGGAATTGCCCTTGGAGGTGTTATAAGCTTTTCAGCAATAGTAGCATGGCCACCTTTCATAGCAACATGAAAAGGAGAGTCACCATGTTGATCACAAATAGAAATGTCTACTTTTGAATTTTCCAAGAGTAAATCCACCACATCGATAGAACCATGTCTTGCAGCAAGGAACACTGGGGTTTTATTTTTCTTATTGACCGTGTTCACATCCAAATGGGGTATTGCCAAAAGTCTCTCTACAATACCTCAGTGCCCCTGTTTTGTTGCAAGGTGAAGGGGAGTGTCATCATTATGATCTCCAAGACAAGGAGCCACATTTGGTTCTCCTAATAATACTTCCACTACATTTAAATGGCCTCTGTATGTGGCCCAATGAATTGCAGTGAACTTGTTTGAATCAATGATATTTACATCCACCTTTTCTGTTGCTAAGAGCACTTGAACAACATCAGTCCCACCAAACTTGGTAGCCATGTGAAGTGGAGTTGTGCCATCCTCTGTCTTTACACATGGATCTATAGCTGGTTCTTCTAACAACTTCATGACTATGTTTGCAAGTTTGCATCCTGCTACAAGATGAAGTGTTGTCATCTCTTCACCATTGGCACCATTTACATCCACCTTAGGCATGCGTAACAACTTCTCAAAGATTACGCCATTACCTTTCACTGTAGCAATGTGGAGTGGAGTGTCACCACCACCATCTTTCAAAGAAGGTTTCATAGTTGGTGCTTTCAAGAACAAATCCACCACATTTTCAGAGCCACCCTCTATAGCAAGGTGAAGGGGAGGTTGCTTGAATATATGATTTGTGGAATTGACATCAACCTTTGGTAGAAGCATTTCAACAATGACTGCATGACCATACTCTACAACTACATGTAATGGAGTATTATGATCTTCCAAAGTAACCACCACATTTGGCACTTTCAAGAGCATTTCAACTATCTTCCCATGGCCTCTGCCTGCTACCAATACAAGTGCGGTTTCGCCAAAGTCATTGGTGCTATTTACATCCACCTTTTGATCTTTCAAGAGCATGTCACAAACAAGCACATGTCCATGCTTTGCAGCATTATGAAGTGTTGTGTTTCCATACCCATTACGAAGACTTGCACCAATGTTCCCCCTTGCCAACAACATACTAACTATATCCAAATGACCTTCCCGGGCATCATAGTGAAGTGATGTCTGGCATGCATTATCAATTTTATTGACATCTATTCTTCCCAAACTTAGAAGTACTTTCATCACATCAATTTTTCCCAATTTAGCAGCTTGATGGAGATTTGTTGGTGCCATGTCTGAGGAAAAAAATCGTTGCAAAAGTTTCGGATTGCAAGACTATGCCAACTGTTGCATCCTTTTGGAATCAACAATCTGCATGTTATATGCAAATTGTTTCCATTCTATATTTGAGATTGCATTAGCATCCAAAGAATCCATTTTTGTTGGGGTAGATGCTACCAACTCAATACCATCATGATCAATAGTCAGAGATGTCATGATCAAATGGTCGCCTAGTACCAATGAATAATTGGAAGCTCTAGGAATTGTTTCAAAATGATGAATGTAATCTTGCAATCTTGATCTTTTGGCTTGATAGGTGTTTTCCACCATTCAAATTTTATCCTTGAAAATCCACCTACAAAACAAACAATTACATTGAAATGCACAAGTGAAATATTAAAAAGAAATTCTTAAACTCATCATTCAATAAGTAGTCAAAGTATCCACCATTCACCTATAAAATCATAAGAAGGTGGTTCCACTAATCCTTTATATAACTATTTGTTGCATATTAGGCTTGTGCTAGTACTTTCTTTAAGTGTACTTAAATTTTTTTAATTTAATTAACCTTTAAGGGACTCAGTCACTCATGACTAAGGTAATCACCAAAACTACTCTAATTATTGGACCAATGGTGCATTCTTTGTTTCTATAGTAGACAATGAAGTCATCCATCAACTACTTTCTGGCCTTAATGTCCTTCAAGGGTTAAATCCTAGAAAGATCAAGCTCAAAATAATTTTCTAAATAGGAAACTAAGAGAGTCCATGTTCTCGTAAAAATGGATACATCATTGAAATCATTAATAAATAAATGAAATGAAATTTCATAATTGAAAATTTTGACATTCTTAAAAAGAAATTTGAGATGATATCCCATCAAAGAAATGGAGGCTAACTATTTTCAAGATGTACAAAAGTACGCAAGCAAAACAAGTGTCTTTGAACACAACTAGACAGGACTGTATTTACTATTTTTAGATGTTTTGTGCACAATTGCTTCATGTTTAAAGAGGGAAAATGGCACTTAAAGCTCACAACCAGATCATTGATTTTGGATACTCTAAGGTTCAAAAAAACATGAAGATTCAATTGTGACAAATTAGCAAAATTTACCTATAGATATTGTTTAATTAAAAAAATAACAAATATGACACAAAAGTTCCATGCATCTTTTTTCAAAATTTCAAATCCATTCACTCTATAATTCAAAAGTTATAATAGAAGATATGTGGAATATCCAACATGTGATACCAAAATTGTACAAAGTATTTTTTAGGATAGGTCAAGATCATTACACTTGAAGTTGGTTTCTAGTGAATTACTTCATTCAAGATTTAATTTAAGTGAACAATAAGTTGATTGTACTTAAAGAGATTCGTTGAAAGGACCTCAAAGAAGTTGTACTTTTACAATGGAACACTTTGGGGGAGCAATGTGGTTTCAACAAATTTTGAATGCTAGTTTGGTCAACTGTAAGAATCAAAGGAAGCTTTGTATTTTCAATTAATTGAATTATATCCTTTAAAGCTATATGAGGTGCCTTCTTAGAAGGTGGGTTAAGCTATGACCCTTTATTAACATTTAAACTTCTCATAGACGAAAGACTTCAAGGTTATTTAGGAAGAATAATAATAATGTGTCAATCTTTCACAAGAACTCAAGTTAGGCTCAAAAGACAATTTGTAAATTTATATTATTGTCTTAGATGCCAAGATTAAATACTCTTTACTTATGTTGATATTTTTTTTTTGCCCTAAATTGAAAACCATGGCAATCTTGATTCTTCTTCACTTATAGGAGGTAATAAATAATCTTACAAAGGATTATCACAAAGTATTCACTTCTGAATATTTAAGCAAAAAATGGAAAATTACAAGCTCATGGTAGATTATGATCATTTCATATCATGTTTCTACACTTCAAAGAATCTAGGACATCATCTCTTTAAATTGAGATGCATCGGTCTTTCCTTTGAAGTTTTATAAATAATTTATTTTAATTAGCCCCTATAGAAATGGATACAACAAATTTTGACCACTTAAGAAACAAATTGCAAAGAAGTATTTAATTCCAATTCTTTTTGTCAAACCTTCTAGAAGGTAACAAAATCATGACATACTAATCTTGGGATTCACAAATGCTAGGACAAGTCACCATAACATCATTGATAAACATGCAAACTAGCTTCCTTAGTAGAGGTCTACAATTTTGCATAATCAATTCCTAAATCAATCTAAGGTTACTTACTTGTACTCAATCAATGTACCCATGGTGCATCTCAAATTTCAAATGAATTAGACCTTAATTTGACTTGGCAAGTACAAAGTGAGAGATGCTCTTTCAATGCCTTTGACTTCTTTTCTAAAAACCATACAAGAACACCTTGAATATTATATTTTCACTCCTTAGTTACACAAAGTCTATATAAATAAATGAAACTAAGAAGTTTTGTAGTGTTAACATGGACATGTAACAATACGGAATAAGCAAAGCAAATGACAACAAAGTTTGAAATTTCTAGGCTTCCACAAATAATATTAGTAGTAAAAGAATTTATTTATTATTATTTCAATGATATTTTATTATTTAAGTACCATATTTGTATTAACCCTTTAAGGACCGTGGTCGATTTGGGGGGCGGGCAATCTACTTTTGTTGCATAACTAAAAAATGAAAATTACAACACATCAGTGGTTTAAAACAAAGATTTGACCGTATATATGCATTGGGTGCAGAGTGCATTTTACAAACATGTGTATCTTTGTCATTTATGTCCGTCTTTCGCCAATAATTATCGTATTTTTAGCCACTTTTGAGTTAGTATTTTGAATCCCATTTCCACATGCAAGCACGAATTGGGGTGATTCCTGGCCCAGTAGATGTGGTTCACAAATCCCCACATCCGTTCCCTTTGGTCCTTCACTGTATTTTTCTCCAAACTCTCTCCACCGAGCAAAAGGTGTCCAGATCGACCACAATATGGTCGACCGGTCCTTAAAGGGTTAAAGAGTGCATTTTCAACCAAGGTCACCATTCCCTAGGGATTTACAATATAAAGTAGATAGCCCAATACAACTCCTATTTTCTAGCCCACACAATCAAGTTTTAGTAGAATACATTCACCATATTACTTGGTGAAAGTAAAGGAAGTTAAATACTAAGGTGAAAACACCTAAATGCATCCAAATAAAGTTTTGAGCATGGTTTGAATTATTGAGATCAACCTTATTTCTCATATTCAAATCATCTTCATTATAGGCAAGAATCTAAACCTTTGTTGGTTTGGGTAAGGGTTGATTTTAGGTGTCGTTACCTGATGCGGGGTAGATCACATGGACCGTAAGCTCGTTTGCACAAAGTTGTAGAATACTAAGAGCTAAGACAGAGATGCTGTGAATGCGGTCAGTTCATGTTACCCTCGCCAACGAAGCCACTGAAATTTGTCTTGTCCAAATCGAAAAGGAAGCTATGGAGAAAGCATACCTACAAGAAATGGCGTTCCCAGAGTCCTTGATCCTTGTCTGTTTGCAAGTCGTTCAGGTTTCCCAAATGAAATTGCAGGAGATTGAATTGGCCAAGTTGGGTTTACTGTAGCTCATTCCTCGCGAGAGTCATTCTGCTAACCACATAAACACCGACAATTGTAAGCAAACAGCCTTCAGACTTTCATAGAACGAAGAAATTTGGCCCGGCCTAACCCCTTTGTCAAAGTCTCTAATAATATGATGCGGGTTGTAAGTGATCTCTGGACTAAAGAGCATAATGTGAACATAACATGAAGAAACTCCAAAACTGGCTCTGGTAAGTGTTGAAGGCTAATTTGGTTTTGAAAAGGATCCACGACAGGTGGTATATGTACTCTGACATTACGGAAACACAATGTCAAGTCCAATGTTGCATCACCTTCTCATTGGCTATTTAGAATTGGATTAGAAACCTTCTCCTCATTCTAATCGCTTTCATGGACTAGAAAGTACAGATCCGGACACTCTTGTGCCTCTGGCAGTACTTGACATTATGAACCTCCCTGCACACGAGCATTATCTAGACTATCTCTTCAAAGGCTAAATCCCAGTGCCCGTACAACTCTGATCCTCCTGGACTGCGGCTTTGCCCTACTCAAAAAGCTAGGCAAGAAATTATCTGAGAACCAGAATTGACAACCATAGCTTCTCCCAAAACCTAGAGAGACATCATTTCTAAGGAGGAAAACTACAACTTTAGTGTTACTGCAGCCGGGTACTGCAGCCGGGTACTGCAGCTTAAAGTCTCTAGCTTCCTTGGCAATAACATCAAATCACTCAGTTCCTAAGGTAGGAACAACTAAAACGGACAGGAATCGTTTACTAACACCTAGAAAACAATCTAAATGCAAGGGCTTGTGGACCCAAAGTAGACCAGTGGGGTTCTAAAGTAGACAGGTGGGGTTCCAAGAAGTTGTCACTCTTTCAAGAAGTAGCCAATCATCCAACACTTGATTCAAGTTTAGAGTGTGTCCCTTTTGGGTGTTTCAGTGCCCGTTTTGGTGTTAGTCTAGTGTTCACAGTAAGTGCATCTACGAAGTTGTCTTAAAAAATTCATAAAATATTCATACAAGCTTGGTAAAATATGAAACTAATTTCGTTGGTTTCCTAAACCATTTCCTACCCCACACATAACATTTTTTTCAGCATAGACCCTCACGATCACGTCATCTCAAATAAGTGTCCGTTTTAGGTGTTCCTACCTTACATGGTGCTCACGCAAGAGAATCCATATTGAGATAAGACTGCAAACCTCCGAATTCTAAGCAAGAAAGCAGCGCACACTTTGGAGCAGAATCAACCGTCAATGTAACGCTACGAAAACATGAAGGAAACAGTTAGAAAATAAGAAGTAGAATGCATGTGCACTTTACTTGCTGAATTGTTCAAGCTCTCCCTACGAGGTAGATGCTCGTCCGCAAACGACCCAGAAGAGTCGCTGAATCACACGGCCAGATTCTGAGCGAGAACAAAGTGCCGCAGATCCGAAGGCCCTGGATCCAAAGAGGTAGAAGCTGGGAAACCAGTTACGAAGAAACAGTGCTCAGTCACCCTGCTGCAGCAGATGCGGCTAATGAGAAAGCAAATTGTCGACAAGATGTGAATGACACGGCAGTGGAATGTCGGAGACTGGGCGGAGGGTGGGGTGCCATATGTAGCCAGGGTTGGGACTGAGGAAGAGGAGGAAGGAGAGGGTGATGCGTCAGCGAAGTTCGTGACTGTGATGATTCCGCCATATTATAATGGCCGAACATATGGTGGAGGCCCATGATTTCCAAGACTCCAAGGACTCGGGATCAGTGCTGTTGATTATTTGAGCCGCACTATTGCGGGTTCTTGTTCTGTTACCAAATGAAGGGACCTCCTATCCATTGCAGAGAGAGAATCTAAGGACAAGCAAGTCTGAAGTCTGAAGTCAGTATTTTATGGATTTGGTGAAGGGATGTATAACTTAGAGTTTTTCTACATTTTTCATTTGGAGCTGCGTGCTCTCCATACCCAGAAGTCGTGATGGCAATCTGGCTCCTGAAAGAAATAAGCTTAATCCGAAGAAAAATTGTGGCCTCACAACCAATATTCCAGAGGACTGTGGTACTGCCCGCCATGGTTAACCCCTGAAGGACCGAGGCACATTTAAGGTAGAAATTGTGAAAAACTTCCACTTTTTAGGGCAGTGAGAAAAAAATGAAAAAAAAAAGTTTTTTTTTCAAAATTCAACCGTACAAATTTGTACTAGACTTCTATGGGAATGTGTGGAAAAAATTTCAGAAACTTTGACCGTACGGATTGAAAGATTATAACGTTTGAAGTTAGGAGAAAAAGTTTTTTTCAACCTTGCCCGGCACGGCTAGCAACCTTTAACTCCTCTTAAAGTGAGATTTTTACTCTACACATGGTTACATTTTTGACATTTGGATCTTTAATCATGTAATTTACATACATACCAAATTTCAAAAGTAGAAGAGATTTTTTGCATGTGCTGCCCAAAGCTGCCTAAGCTATCTGAAAAGTTTAGGGCAGCATAACTTTTGATCCGGGCACCTAATCGGAAAAAAAATTACTATCCCACTTAGGAGATATATTTTCACACCTTTGATCAAAATTTGAAGAACATCCATTACAGAATGACTTCATACGCACCTACCTGAGATTAGCTACGTACATTCAACAATCATTCGGTCCTTTAAGGGTTAATCTTTGAAGGACAAAGCCTAAGTTATTCAGGATGCTAAAACCATCATTCTCAATGGGTCTTGCATGGTGAATTCACCCCTGGAGAAAACACAAGAATTTTTTATTTGACACACATGATAAAATTTGCAAATTTTGATTTCATATTTGTAATTTGAGGCCAAGTATTAGAAAAGAGGGGTGAAGAATATAGAATTAACACAACATCAAATAGGGGGTTTATTTTAACAATTACCCTGCAAAACACAAAATTCACCTTGTAGAACCCACTTCAAATGACGAGTTTAGTACCTTGCCTATGTTATGACCATGTGGAATTTTTGGTGAGTGTGCACAAGACACAGTTACCGTACCTTGGGGTCAAATAAGTTAGGCCCTAAACAATGGAACAATTTATTTTTTGGGGTATTTTCATTACGTATATGGAATTGTATTTTCTTCAAATTACATTTTTTTGTGATATTAGTAGTGATTATTTGAAGATCTTAATTTCACTTTTACATTCAAGTCATTTTTGAAGGGTTAGTTTTTTAACTACAAAAGTTACTTTTGAGGCTAGACCTACCAATTTCTTTTGATTCATAGAATATTTGCAAAGTGAAATCTCCAAAATCTAATACCATATAAATTTTAAAGAATTAACATAAGAATCTATTTTTAAATGATGGATGAAAAAATGTATTTTTGCATTCTTAGGATGTGTTTGTGTTTATTCACTCTTCAAAATTTGAATGTTTGGTCCTTTAAGGGTTAAATGCTCCGACTTTCCAACCCAAATGCAACCCTTTCATCTCCAATTCCAAAAGTTTCATTCCGAATTGTACACTTAATGCAATAAAAATTACACAAGAATGCAACAAACCTGAATTGGATCCAAATGTAAAGCTCTGAATTGGATTGCTAGGTATGCTTTCTTTCCTTTTCCAATTTCAAAGTTCTTCAATTCAGATGTTGGATGCTCTCATTTTTGCAATGAGGAAAGAATGCAACCCTTTTTTTTGGCACCATGGGGCGAAATTACACCATTCCAAAATAAATGTCTACTTTTTGCTAGAAAAAAGTAAGTTTTTTTTGCAAAATTTTTTCCATTTCTATTTAAAATTTGAATGAATTTGTCAAATTGGATGAAAAAGTGCATGAATAATTATTGAAAAGTATTTTTTGGTCCAAAAGATGGATGAATGTAGAAATACAATACTTCACAAAATCTTAAGTGATCACCATCCTAGCACTTTCTCAAAAAATTAAAAAAAAAGGTTGAAAGAATGAGAATTATAGGATGGCCAACCTTCCTAACTTACAAAGTTACAATAAGGAGAATTTTCTTGCTTTGAACCAATATTCTTGAACCTTCTACAATGCTATGTAAACTATATGCTTATTTTTGGATGGATTTTCATTGATTTCTTGTTCTTTCCATCCCTACGTGAATTCAATTAAAACCTTATACAATAATCATAAAGCATTGAATGAACATGCTTGTTGTATCATTGAAGAATAGATAAAAAATATTTTTTCAACATATTTGGATATTCTTCATCTAGTTTTTGTAGGTCCAATAGTAATCTCTTGAAAACATTCACATAACTTACCTAGGGCAATGATTCATGCCTTGCTTAGAAACAAGCACAATCTATAGTGAGTGGATAGTGAGAGAATGTGAATTTCAAAGAAAAACATAAATTGTTTTCAAAGGGGTAAAAGTGGCATTTAGCCATTGGCCATTGAACTTTTTCAAAAAATGTGAAAGGAGGTACATGTGTCATGGTTGAAAAAATTACAAGGGTGCTTGTGGCCTCTCTCCCCCCGACCCCCTACTTGTATTTCTATAACATCTACTTCACCTACAAACAATATGGGATATTGTATATCTATATGGCCATATGTATATGTATTTATCTCATGCATATTCCATATATATTCCATGTGTATTTCACATGTTATACATATTCTATATTCCATATTTATCTCTCTTATATATTTGTATCTGTATTTGTATTATTTATTTTTCAAGATCAACGGCATTGGAAGGGAGGTGCTTATAAGATCAACAACTCTCGATTCTTACAAAGAGGCGGGGTGCATTAATTGCAACATGAACTTGAATGCATCATCACAAGAGATAGTAAGTCTAAAGTAATTTCTATAACCATAACTAGTAATGTTTTATGCTTGCAACAATGTTGTTGCAAGCATAGAATACTACTAGTTATTGGGTAGAAATTAGTAAAACACGTTAATTAGAAGATAGACTCTATTTCATTGATTTCAAATAAATGTTATATCAAAAGTTGCAATAACATAATAGTGCATCAATGCTCCAAAGAAGAATATGTACAATAGAAGGTGGAAAAATTAAGGGGTAATTTAGATTTGAAATATAATATAATTTTTTTAAATATTGTCAAGATTTTTTCATTTGTAGGATGAGTGAAGTTGGATGAAAAATAATGCAACATCCAACAAGACACTAAATGATAATGACATGGTGGCAAGTAGGAGCCTTGTAAGCAAATTCTCTCTAAGCACAATTGGTTTATTGTAGAAAGTGGAAGCTTCATGCATGGACTCATGTAGCCTTGCCATGCACCTTATTAGTAGTGTTTTAAGTATTTGTTGTTGTGTTTGATTTTTTATGTAGTTTTCAAGTGTTGTTTGTATGTTGTAGATGTTTCAATGTTGTTCAAGCTCATTTTTTTGTCTTGCTTGTATGTTTTGAACTATTGATTGTCAGTCATACTTGTGATATGTAAGCATGTTAGATCATTAGAGGTGAGTTTTTTTGTATGCTTCAATAGATCTTGTAGTTTGTGACATGTGTTATTTATTTCAATATTTTTAGTTTCAAATTGTCTTGGTCGTTGTTGATTCTATGTTGGTAAGGATAATTCCGTATGTATGGTGCATACATAGGTATACTCATTATATCCTAGAACTTTTGATCATGCGTAGTTGTAATTTTACATATGTTTACGAGATGTGATTAGTATATGTATTGCTAACTAAAGGTGTGCATACCTATAAGTTGCACATGTTGAACCTTGAGCTCTTTAGTGTTATTGTACTAATTTCTTGCATACATTGTCAAAACATGATTATTTTTTTATAACTAACATAGCGTCAAAGAAAATCACATCTTCAAGAAAATACAAATAATGATAGTCTAAAATGAAAGAGAAATGAGAAAATTCTTAGTAAATTAAGGGCAATAAAAAATGCTGAATAGAAATATAATATCTCTTGAAGAAATATCTTGTTAACACAAGTACATAAAAAATTATAAGGTAGGTGACTCCCCCAAGTCAAATGTCTTGAATTTTTTCCCCATATTTTTCTAATAGCCTACTAACACTTTTATATGGTTAAAGTTCACAAAGAAGGCTTCATTTCCAATTTTGGACCTTGCACTACAAAATGTCGAAATGACAATCTTTGACAATTTCTCTTGAAAACACTCCTAAATCATGTAGGGATTAACCCCTAAATGCCAAAGGCTTTTTATGAGCATCTTGGAGTTTGCTCAAATAAAAATAAAAAAGTTGTAGTTTTGATAAGCTCCATCAATTATCTTAAAATCATAATTGTACAAATTCAAACTAGACATGTTGTAGATCACGTAGGAAATATTAACACAAACATATCACTTATAGATTGAAAGATTATAAGGTTCGATCATGATAGTGTTAAAATTGTGCACTACAAGAAGAAGAGGTGTTTTAAGTGAGTTTTTAAGTATAGTCCACAACATAAGATTATAAGCATTGACCTTTCAGGAGATTTTCAGTAAAAAATTATTCAGAATTCTTAAATTCATCCATTTTAAGTAAATTTTTACTGAAAATCTCCTTAAAGATCATTACTTATAATCTTATGTCTAAGACTATACTTAAAAACTCACTTCAAATATCCCTTCCTCTTATAGTGGTGAGAGTAATTTGAAGTCTTTCAATCCTCTTTTTACATATATCAAATCTAAAATTGAGGTCATGAAAAATACATGAGGTGAAAGGACATCACATGTATAACCATAATCGATTTTATTATGGCCCATGAAAATCTACTCTACGATTTTTTAAACGAATTTCCAATGTGATTACCCCCAAGATCTAATGTACTTGAGGCTCATTTCCAAGTCAGAGCCTCTAAAATTAAAAAAATCAAGAGTTGCAATGGCACATTCTTACATTAAAGCTGCTTTGTGTGAGATAGTGGAATCAGTGACATCTGACCTTCTTTGACGTCTGATCTGGAAACCCTAGAGTGTGACCTATATACAGAAATTTGAGCACAGCGTTCTCACAAAGTCCACGGCGCATGTCAAGCCTGGTAAGCTTCGAATTGACCTGAATGATGCGTTCGAATTCGTCAAATTAAGAGTTTGAACTGATCGATGCATCTCATCCTGCACTGTCGAATACTTCTGTTTATCTGAATTGATCGCAAGTAACTTAGTTGTGAACGTCAATGAAGCGTTTTCCAGGAAAATTATTGCAAAATTCAGTTCACAAGCTTGTGCTTTTAGGATTTGGGGCATGGCTGTTGATGGGGCTGCATGTCAGTTACGCAGAGAGTCTGAATAAATATAATATAAGACAGGATGTGGTCACTGTCTGTTTCCAGACGGATGTCCGCAGAATTCACGACGTAGTTGGACAGTTTGACGAAACTGAAAGCCCGAATCAACACTAAATCGACATAAGTGCGCTGCTTTGGACAAATGAAATCGATGGTTCGTCAATTTGGCAAACTACAGAAACGCAAGCAATGGAGTTGAGTTACTTTCTGTTGGTTCTCATTTCCTGTGTTGATACTGCAGATGTAGCAGACATCAATGGCTGTAGACCACTGTTTCATTTTGCTCGTGGTGGTACTCTTTTCCGCAAATTCTGCGAATTGGACCAATATTTGTTACGATGGTGCCTTCTGAAAATCCTAAAGACTTGTTTTGCATTTTCTTCTGGATTTAATAATCTAAGAATTAACCGTGTAATGTAGCTTCAAACACTAAGTGTCCAATGGATGACAAAAAAACTTTCTATGTAAGATAGAAGTGTAGATGTTCATTTTTGGAATTTGACCTCTAGTGACTGCGCTTGAGTTTTTTTAAGCAAATGATTCACAGAACCAAAAAGGATGATATCCATGGTGAACAGCTCGACATTCAAAGTTTAACATGCTCTTCATATTGAGTTTTGAATGGAGAAAGGCTTTACTTAGATGGTAGAAGATACCTAGGCCCATGAAGGGGCTGAGCATAAGCTAAAAGCCTTTCACTAGTTATCCACAAACCATGTGGGATAACTAGCAACCTTGGGCTGCCTTTGACTACAAGCAACACCCAATAGACTCTAAGTCTAACTATGAGTCTAATACTACTCCTAGGGCTGAATGTACACTATCTACACGATTATGTACATGTTCTTCAACACTCCCACTTTGAGAGTGGTCAAAGGCACAAAGGCCCATCTTCTCAATCAAGTTAAGGTGTTGGGGCTTTCCAAGAGCCTTGGTCAGCACATCAGCAACCATAGATTGAGTAGGCACATACTTGAGCTCAATCACCTCAGCCTCCACTCTTTCACGAATGAAATGGTGTTGCACATCAATGTGCTTGGTCCTTGAGTGGTGGGTAGGATTCTTGGCCAAAGCAATGGCACCTTGGTTGTCACACAAAATTTGTGTGCTCCTCCCTTGCACAAGGCCAACATCAGCCAAGAGCTGCCTTAGCCAAATGGCCTCCTTGGTGCAATGGCTCATGGCCATGTACTCCGCCTCCGTTGTAGAAAGAGCTATGGTGGGCTGCCTCTTGGAATTCCATGAAATGGCACCCACTCCAAGCATAAACACATAGCCGGTGGTGGATCTTCGATCCCCCTCATCACCCGCCCAATCCGCATCACAATACCCATGCAAAGTCACTTCAGCACCTCCTAGTTGCAACTCCAAGCCAAGTGTGCCTTGAAGGTACCTCATCACCCTCTTGACCGCAGCCCAATGCTTAGGGCCATACTTGGACATGTGTTGACTCACAACACTCACCGGGAAGGCCAAATCAGGCCTTGTGGCCACCATGGCATACATCAAACAACCAACCGCTGCCTTGTAAGGCACACCTTGCATTTCAGCCTTCACCTCCTCAAAATCAGCATCCGTGAGCTTGGGCAACTTCTCATGAGTGTCAAGGGGTGTACCTATGGCTTTGCACTCCTCCATGTTGAACCTCTTCAAGATCTCCTCAAGGTACTTGTGTTGGCTCATCGTGATGGTGCGGGCAGCCCTATCCCTCTTGAACTCCACTCCAAGGCAATAGCTCAACTCTCCAAGATCCGTCATCTCATACTCCTTGTGAAGCATAGCCTTCACCTCAAGCATCTTGGTCATGTCACTTGCAAGGAGGATCAGATCATCCACATAGAGGATCACAATCACCAAATGCTCACTACTTTGCATGGTGTACAAAGAGTGATCAGCATTTCCTCTTTGGAAGCCCTTCCTTGCAAACATGCCATCAATATCCCTATACCACGCCCTCCCGGATTGCTTCAGCCCGGGGAGGGCCTTCTTCAACTTGCATTTGAGATGCTCTTGCCCCTCTTGCACAAAGCCTTGGGGCTGATCCATGTAGATGACCTCCTCAAGCTTGGGGTTGAGAAAAGCCGTCTTGACGTCCATTTGGTGCATCTCCAAGTCCATGGCTGCCCCTAGAGCCACAATGCACCTAATGGTGCTAAACTTAGCAACGGGGGCAAAGGTCTCATTGAAATCCACCCCCTCCACTTGGGAGAACCCCTTGGCAACCAGCCTTGCCTTGTACCTCACAATGTGCCCCAAAGCATCCCTCTTGGTGGAGAAAACCCACTTGCAACCCACACTTGACCTCTTGGGAGGGAGGGCAGCAAGTTCCCATGTCCCCTTGGCAATGAGGGCCTTGTACTCCTCTTGCATGGCCGCCTCCCACTTGCTTGCATCCTCACAACGCAACACCTCCCCAAGTGTGGATGGATCTCCAAGGAAACCCACATTGGCTTGTTCTTTTTGTTGTGAGGGAAGAATGTGATTCAGCCACCAATCTCCAAGGGGCTTGCGGGTCCTTGTTGGATAACGAGGCTCCTCTTGCTCTTCCAAGGGCTGATCATGCTCTTGCACCTTGGGTGAAGTGCTTGGAGAAGGGGCAGCTGGTCTCTTAACCTTGGGTGTGGCCACCTTCTTCTTGGGCTCCACCAAGTCTTCCTCTTCCTCCTCTTCATCTCCTTCCTCTTCCATGTCCACTCTTGGAGTTGTGCCCACCATTTGGGCTGGTCCTCCACTACTTCCACTTGGGCTCATCTCCAAGAGCTTGGGATCAGCTCCTTCCTCCTCCAAGAAGGTCACATCACGACACTTGATGATGGCCTTGGTCTCCACACACATCAGCCTATAAGCCTTGGTTCCCTCACAATAGCCAAGGAAAAGGCACTTGGTGCCCTTGGCATCCAACTTGGTCCTCTTGGCACTTGGCACCAAGGCATAGGCAATGCACCCAAAGGTGCGCATGTGAGACACATGAGGTCTGATTCCACTCCAAGCTTCTTGGGGGGTCTTGCTTGTCAAGGCTTGTGTGGGGCACCGATTCCTTGTATACACCGCATTGGACACGGCCTCCCCCCAAAGCTCATACTTCAGCCCTTGGCCATGAATCATGGACCTAGCCATCTCCACAATGGTTCGATTCGCATGCTCCGCTACGCCATTTTGTTGAGGAGTGTAAGGTGCTGATGTGTGGTGCTCAATGCCATGAGCCTTCAAGAAGGCCTCAAAGGCCTTGGACACATACTCTCCTCCATTATCCGATCGCAGCACCTTCACCTTGCATTCAGATTGGGCCTCCACAAGGGCCTTCCAAGTCTCAAAACGCCCAAACACCTCACTCTTGCACTTCAGCATGTACACCCAAATTTTGCGTGAGAAATCATCAATGAAAGTCACAAAATACCTTGCTCCTCCTATGGATGTGGTCTTCATTGGCCCACACACATCTGAATGCACAAGCTCCAAGGGCTTGCTGGCCCTTGTGGCCCCATCCTTGGGGAAGGGCTGCCTTGCTTGTTTCCCCTCAATGCACCCCTTGCACACCATAGAACTCCAATCATGTTTGCAAGAAGAGAGGTTCAGCCCCTTCACAATGTGTTGGAGGCTCTTCATGTTCTTCACATTCAAGTGCCCAAGCCTCCTATGCCAAAGCCCCACAAGGTCTTCATGAGCTGACCCTTGGGCCACACAAGCCATGGAAGTGCCATTCACCTTGGTGAAGTGGAGGTGGTACAAATTGCCCTCACGAGGGGCTGATGCAATCAAAACACCACTAGCTGACCTCACCACACACCCCACCATGTTGAAATGCACCTTCAAACCTCCCAAAGACAATTGGCTCACGGAAATCAGATTTGCATGCAACTTAGGGACATGGAGGCCTTTTGGATCTGAATCCTCTTGGTCCTCCCCTCCACTATCACCTCCACAAGAATCTCCCCCATGCCAAGGGCCTCCACCATGCCATTGTCTCCCAAATGAATCCTCTTCCCCACAATGGGCTGATAGGTGTGGAAGGCATCTCTATGGCTGGTCATGTGTTGAGTGGCTCCCGAATCCACAATCCAAGTGAACATGTTGGCCTTCTCCCCTCCTCCATAGGTGGCAAAGGCAAAGTCCTCCTCATCCTCCACTTGGCAAGCTTGGTGTGCACTCCCCTTGTCTTTGGCTTGGCTGCCCTTGCAATGCTTAGCAATGTGGCCTGATTTGCCACAATTGAAGCACGTCCTTGTCTCCTTGAACGCCTTGGTGTTGCCTCCCTTGCCATGTCTTGAGACAAGGGCTGATCCCTCCCCTTGGGCCTCATTTTCCTTGCGCTTGGTCATCTCATGCATCAAGCGTGCCGTCACAAACTCCATGGTCAGCTCCTTGGTGGGTCTTGTCTCCAAGGCGGTGATGAGGTACTCATAGGAGGGTGGCAAACTCTCCAACAAGGTCATCACCACATCTCCATCCGTGACGGGGGCCTCCAAGCAAGCAAGCTGATCCGCAAGGGCCTTGATCTTGTTGACATGATCCAAGATGTCATCCTCCTCTTGCATCTTCATGGTGAAGAACTTGCGCCTTAGAAAGAGAATGTTGGAGAGGCTCTTGGTCTCATGGATGTTGCAAAGGGTGGTCCATGCTTGGGCTGGTCCTTTGCAATGGCGGATGTGAGCAATTTGCCGGTCCACAAGATTGATGGCAATGAGAGCAAAGGCCTTCTTCTCCTTCCTCTCAAACGCCTTCTTGGTCTTCAAATCAGCATCTTCACTTGGAGGCTCCTCACTTCCATCCACCACCTCCCACAAATCCTTCTCCGCAAGAATCATCTCCATCTTGAACTTCCACATCCCAAAATTCTCCCCATTGAACTTGTCAATGATTCGGACGCCCTCTCCTCCACTTGAGGCCATGTTGAATCAGCTCCCACTTGTTGGCAGCACCCACAAGGTCTCCAATCTGAATTCAGCCTCCAAACCCTCCCTTGGGGCGAATTGGGCTGAAATGGGACCAATCAGCCCTCACAAGCACCTTGCAACCCTAAGAACGCCACACCACACCTCACAAGCACAAGACTTCCTCTCCACACCAAATCAGACCCTAATGAAGCTCACCACCACCTCATGCTCGTCATGGGCTGGTTCTACTTCAAAAACACAATTCTCCTCACAATTCTCCTCACAAATTGGATCCTCCACACTCCAAAGATCTCAAAGCTTGCAATCAGCCCTAGATTGAAGCTCCCACTCACAATGAGCACCTCATGGACTACAATGGCTTCAACCAGCCCTACTTGGCTCACCAAGTCACTCAAGAACCCCAATTGGGTGTCACTCTCTTTCAATGACACAAATCAGCCCTCTTGAGTTCACAATGTCCACTATTAGGTCTCACACACTCACAAGGGCACAAACCAGCCCTTTGGCTTCACAAAGTCCTCTACTTGGTCTCACACACTCACAAGGGCACAAATCAGCCCTCTTAGGATCACAATTTCATCTCACTCACTCACAAGGGCACCACTCAGCCCTCAATGCATGGAAACGCCTAATGCAACCCACAAATGCTCCCAAGCCTCACCAAGGACTCTCACAAGATTGCAATTGCCAAAATGACAATCACCAATGTACCCAAGTGCACAATTAGCCCCAATGGGCTGCCAATGTACACTTGCAAGCACAAACTCAAACAAGGAGCATGAAACCAGCCCTAAGAAGGTCTGATTTCAATCATGAGCAATCTCACACTCAAAAATGAACTCCAAACCTCACAAACCAGCCCACAAAAGCTCAAACCAAAGATGGAATTCAAAGACTTTTTTTCTTTGTTTTGAAAATTTTACTCACACCATATGGTTTGTAGGTGACCAAGAGCCCAAATTCAGTATGCTCCTCCAAGCTCCAAGAACTTCTCCAAATGACTTGAATTTCTCCCTCATGTGCAACGCCAAGTGCGTGGGCCCATAACCTATTGAGTTTTGAATGGAGAAAGGCTTTACTTAGATGGTAGAAGATACCTAGGCCCATGAAGGGGCTGAGCATAAGCTAAAAGCCTTTCACTAGTTATCCACAAACCATGTGGGATAACTAGCAACCTTGGGCTGCCTTTGACTACAAGCAACACCCAATAGACTCTAAGTCTAACTAAGAGTCTAATCCTACTCCTAGGGCTGAATGTACACTATCTACACGATTATGTACATGATCTTCAACACTTCACTCTTGTACATCTTAAGTTTAGCCATAGTAGAAGCCTAGTTGAGGTCACTCAAAAATAGAAAAGTCTATTTTTGGAATGATAATATGTAATTTATTATTATTATTATTATTATTATTATTATTATTGTTATTATATTGTTGTATGGTAATTAGTCAAAGATATCTTCAAACACTTTTTTGAATTTTGTATCATCACATTTATATGTGATCTACTTGTAACATTTGAGAGGGTCATAATATTGTACTTGTTGGACAAGTTTAGAGACAAATAATTCTCAAAATAGATGTCAAATTTTGTATTGAAGAAAAAAATGATTTTATGAAAAAATTAGATCTTGTGGAATATATTTATTTCTAGCATACATGTATCAATCCTTATTTTCTAGAATAATTAAATATGTAGAAGAAATATATCAAGCTTTCTTTTTTTAGATGTTTCTTTATTTTATTGCATCTGGGGGATTTTTCAAAAAAATTGGTATACCTAAGGTAGGGAACCCCCAATGTGCCAAGTGTCTAAATGTGCCACTTGACTAGATGCTTACTCTAAATACATTTCCAAAACCAATATGTGCCTATTCATGATGAAATTTTCTTAAAACATCTACCAAAAAAAACTTGACCCTTCATAACTTTTGTATACATAATCCAAATATTGTGTTCTTTGGTGCAATGAAGTCTCCTACTATTTGCCAATGAAAAAATATAAAATTTTTGGTATTCTAATTATAGAAAATGTTTGCAATAGAAAGAGTGGTGTTTTTAGGTGTGTCTATTTTAGATGGTACTTTGTATTTCAATACTTTGAAGTTCTTTTCCCACAATTATGATTTTGACATTCAAAAGTATTTCTTTTGTTTTTCCCAATGGTGGCGCTGCTAAGATCTTTTTCACATTTATTTGTCAAGCGTTTTGATGTGGTAGACTCTTATGGAATACTTTTTGCATGCCTGGTTGTTCATGTTCTAAGGTGTAGTAGATGCGATTTTGATTTTGTAGTGTTTCAAGCTTCTAGGACTCAAAATTTTTTATGGCCCAAGCACATCAAGTCTTGTTTGCACACCCATTTTGGGCAATGATATATGTTGAGCAACAAAATGTTTATAAGGGTGTTGTAGATTGTAACTATACATTGTCTTCATTAATGGGATGTCCTACACAGTTCTTGAAGCACGACACTCGAGTGGGTTGACTCTATCCATTTGATTTTTGGGTAGTGAGTTATACCAAGAAAATAATTAGAGCTCTGAAATGTCAGTACTATAGTGTTAAATTTGAAAGTTAATCACATTTACAAGCATTTTAGGGGCTTGGAGCCAATTCTAAAAATCACCTTCAATTGGGGTCTGCTAGGGCTTGGAATTGTATACAATTGGTTGATAAATGAACTATAGTGACATCACTTCATAAATTTGACTATGTTTCTTGATTGTTTGCATTTGATGAACCAACCTATATTCATGTGAATGAATTCAAAATTGCAATTATAAAAGTTGTATAATGGACAATGGGATTTTTTTTTCAACTAAAAAACAATTGTTAGTTGTAATTGATTTGAGATGATACAAACTATAGTTGTAGCTAATTCACTAGAATTTGATTCATATTTAGTGTTAAATTTTTTTAAAGTTGAATAGTAAAAATTTGATTCACATCTATACAATTGCTATAATAATTAATTTCTGAAAGTTTTTTCTTGATTGTACAATGCACTTCCAATAGCATCCTAAAAAGCATATAATTATGAGCTTTAATGCTCAAGTTAATAAAGTTTGGACTTTTGTTACAAATGAGCTAATTTTTTTATACTAAAAGTGATCACTAACTCAAAAATTTGCACTACACAAATACCCTCAATTTTGTAAAGAATAAGAATATGAGCATTCTCTATTATCTATGAGAGAAGATATTTTCAATTGTTCATCCCAAAACTTGAGCATTCACCCCACAAATACTTTTGTAGTAATTTAGTTATTTTCATTATATTTTTGAAAGATATATAATCTCTAATTAGAATAAATGGAAATACAAACAAGGGTCAATCTAGTTTTTAAAGATGCATTTTGAGATTAGTGGTCAAAATAGAGGTCAATAGAGAAAACTAGTTTTGGTTTATGGCAACAAAAATAATATAGCAACAAAACATCTTGATGGTACCAAACCAAACCAAATACCTTTAACCCCTAATTGTTGAGGCACCAAATTTTGGTGTCACCAATACTTTGAAGTTGAATAAAACCTAACCAATTTTCTATTTTTAAAAGTTTATATTTTTGATAAATTCATTTTGAAGTCTAGGGTTAGCATTAAAAAACCGATTTTGAAAATGATTGATTATGATTTATCTATTCAAGATTGTGTGCAAGGATGTCCATTGCAATCTTGACTTTCAATAGTGTTGAGGGCTCTTAGAAATGAGCCTCAAATACACTAAATCTTAGAGGCAAAATCACATTAGAAATTTATTTCAAAGTATTGTAGAGTAGATTTTTCCAAGCTATAAATTGGTTGGGGTTATAAATATTAGGCCCTCCAACCTCAAATTTTTTTGGCAACCAAATTTTTAAATTTAACATGTAAAAAGAAGATTGAAAGACTTTAAATCACTTTTGCAATTTTAACATCCTCATGATCAAACATTTTAATCTTTCAATCCATAAATGATATTGATGTGTTTTCTCTTCCTATATGATCTCTAATGTGTCTATTTTGAATTTGTACGTTTACAATTCAAAAGAAATTGGTATAACTGATCAAAATGTTGTCTTTTCGTTCAATTTAGAGTAGATTTCTAAAAGTTCTGAAAAGACCTTGGGCTTTTAGGGGTTAAGAGGGACACCTTGATTTTGTCCCAATTCTTCTTGTCATACTTAACCCCTAAATGTATTTGACTATGTATTCACCAAAAACGTTGTAAAACTGCCATTTCCAGTACAAGTACCAAATTAGAAAAAAACACATTTTTGGACACATGTAACTAGTATACTTTGAGAAGATGTAAAAAAATTCCGAAATTTCCACCATGCAAATTGCAAGATATTAGTGTTTGAATGGACAAAAATCTTTTTTTAGGCCATGGACAAAAAAGCAGCTGTACTTCACAAGGTCACATTTGTATGAAAAAATGTCCAAAATGGTGGTGCTTCTTTGGATTTATTCTTCAAGGCAAGTTGGCTACATGCTCGAAGAAAATTCAAATCATTTGGAATTATACAACATATAGGAAAAAAATTGTAAGTAGAAAGAAATAGAGAATGATTCAAAATACTAATAAAATTGTTAAGAATTTTGTTATGGAATTGAAAAATGCCAATCTCCCAGTTGCTTTCATGTTGTAATAAACAATCTACACCCACTATTTTTATTTTTTTCCAAAAAGATGGAAAATTGAGTTAAATATAGGACTTTAAAGTTTGTTTAAGAGTAGAGATTCTATAACTATCCACACACTAAAACTCCTCATAAGTTTCATCTCATTAATCAAAATAGAATGATTTAAATCTTTCCATAAATATATAAATCTGGAGAACCAATTTCAAATTTTTATTTCTAAAAAAAGTGATTTTTTTAGAATTGCTCGGGTGGCCCACAAAGCAATGAAAATGACATAATTAGCATGCAATAACTTCTTAAACATGTAGTTAAAAGTTATGAAATTAAAGCTCCTTAAAGCTACTCCTTGGGCACATGTTGTGTGAAAATTTCAAATCAAAAAATCAAAATTCCATTCGTAGTGAGCTGGCCAAAATCACTATATTGCCAAAAATCGTAGTTTGGGCATTTAGGGGTTAAGCAATAGATCATACATGTCATATTTGCATGAATCATGTTGCACCACATTGAATTAGACAATTCAATCACATCATCAATTTAGCTATTTCATCTAGTGAAGAAGAAGGATATATCTTCGAGTATTCTCTTTTTATTGTTTTTATATTTTTTTAAGCAAATTTTCAATAATCACAATGAGTGATTGTCCAACTCATAATACTATCTATCCATGCAAATTGGGTGTTTTGGGCAATTAACATAGTCAAGGGATAGATGAAGCATGTTCATTCTATTTCTTAATCCTCATAGATTTTTATTGAGCACATTATGAACTTTTGGCAAATTTGGGCAAACTTTAGTGACTTCAAATTACTTTGAGTCATTGCATGAAATTTTCAAAGTAGCTTCTAATCAACATCTTTGACATGTAAAGCTTTGTTTCATGCCCAAGGTTGCTAGCGTGCGAGCCTGTGAGCGTAAGCTTGTGAGCGGGAAAAAAAGAAGTGGTTAAAACCAATGATGTATCCATGACCGTGGATATACCTATGACTGTGAATGCATAGAATATTGAATTCACGAATAGTTAATTCATTGTTTTTTCAATTTGGGAGTGACTTGTAAATTTCAGGAAAAAAACATGCTTTGGCATTTGCATTTGGTTGAGGGTATTTTTGATATGCACATATCTATCACGTGCTCATAGCATTTTAGTTCTGGTAAGACACTTCATTTACTTATACTATTCTTTTTGCTTATTCTATTTTTTTTTCACGCCATTGCTTATTCTAATTTTTGTGCCACACCCTATTTTTTTATGAGGACTATGGTGTTGCAATGTTTTTTTCACACCCTATTTTTTTTATCAAGAGTCTTGGGTTATTGTCATGTTTATAATTTTTCATGTACC
Source organism: Straminergon stramineum (assembly GCA_963920665.1). NCBI lineage: Eukaryota > Viridiplantae > Streptophyta > Bryopsida > Hypnales > Calliergonaceae > Straminergon > Straminergon stramineum. The sequence continues at coordinate 11,344,367 of OY987270.1, read as the reverse complement.
ACATTTTTCCAAGAAGACTTTTGTTGTTGTAATTATTTTTTCACTCCCTATTTAATTTCTTGAAGATTGTGGTGTTGTAATGTTTTTTTCACACCCTATTTTTTTTTTATCAAGAGTCTTGGGTGATTGTCATGTTCATAATTTTTCATGTATCACATTTTTCCAAGAAGACTTTTGTTGTTGTAATTATTTTTTCATTCCCTATTTTTTTTCTTGAAGATTGTGGTGCTGGATTGTTGGAATGTTTTTTTCACACCCTATTTTTTTAATCAAGAGTTTGGGGTTATTGTTATGTTCATAATTTTTCACACACCACATTTTTCCCAGAAGACTTTTGTTGTTTTTATTATTTTTTCACTCCCTATTTTTTTTCTTGAAGATTGTGGTGTTGAAATGTTTTTTTCACACCCTATTTTTTTTATCAAGACTCTTGGGTTATTGTCATGTTCACAATTTTCCACACACCACATTTTTCTTAAAAGACTTTTGTTGCTATAATTTGTTTTTCACTCCCTATTTTTTTCCTTCAAGACGTCGTGTTTTGAATGTTTTGTTCATCTTCACACCCATTTGGTTTGGGTAATATTTTAGGACATAGTTATCCAAGTATAGGTTTAGGGTTTTAGGCCATCTATTTTGTGGTAACTGTACTACCGGACTATGATTGGATTTTGTTTTTGTTTTGTCAAACAATATTTATTTGAAGAAGACTTCTATGTTCTCGTATTGGAAAGATTTTTTCTTTCATTCCCTACTTTTGTCTGGAAAGACTTTCAACAAGAAAAAACCAAGAATGCATGAGAATGAAGGAAGATGAATCACACAACGTGTAGCCATAAAACACACAAATCCAATCATAATGAAGATAAAAACATAATGGGTTGACTCATAAGATACGTCAATCTTATGAGCCTAAGTTGTAGTAGACTCTGTTGTAGAATCCATGTCACTAGAAGAATTTGAAGTCTCTCTCCCCTCGGATGATGATCCGTCTAAGAATTGTAAGACATTTAAAGCGTTGTTGGGTTGAGAGGAGTGCACTTAGAGAACACGCGAAGTGTTTGGCTGCTAGTTGTAGAGCTTCAATGGAGATTCTTGTAATTTGTATCTTCTCTCGATCTTCAAAGTCTTCAAATTTGAATCTTCATCCGATCTTCATCCATCCTATCATGTGGTGGATCTAGAGGGCATGGATAAAGGTGTGTAATAAGAAACAAGTTTTTGGACAGATAAAATGGGACAACAGAACATGAGCTATCGTTCGAATGATGAGCTCTTGAACTTCAAATTCACTGGTCAACTGGTCATTAATCTAGCCTCACCAATGAGAACGACATAAAATTCGACCATGTGGGTATTCGACCATGTAGGTGATCAACCCCACTTCGTTGCCCACAATACAAAAAAAGGCTAAGTTGAATATCCACATAGCCTGCAACAAGTTTACAATGCAAAATTGAATGCAATGATCCTCCAAATCCGAATTGGAACAACAATAAAAGACAACAGGCCTTCAAAGCTGGCTAGGAATAACAAAGTCACAAGCCACAATACACAGCTAGGTCTTTGGCATGTATGGCCCTTGAATCTTCAAGTCTTCATGTCTTGGACTCTTTCATTTTTCTAATCTTCAAAATAACTCCAAAGTGCAAAAAAAACACAAACACTAAAAAACTACTCTCCACACTAGCTGTGACCTTCTCCCTAGTGCCACAGATGGCATAAGTCTCCAAATGCTTAGTGTAATAGCATTTTGGAAAGCTAACTTTACAAGCAAGATACCCTTCAAATTTCAAGTCTAACTAAACTACTGTCCAAAAGTTATTAAAGTGCAAAGTAGAGGTTTCTTAATACCCTCGTCAATCAACTGCTACCTCTATAATCTTTTATAACTTTTGAACTACAAATTCAAATTGCAAGTGTGATAGCAATTTAGAATCCTAACACTAATATCTACAACTTGGAAAAGTTTCTTAAGAAACTAAAACTCTGTCTAAAAGTTAATGAGGAACAAAGTCTTGGTTTCCTAAACTCTGAAGGCAGCCCACCCTCCTATTTTTCACAATTCATAAATTTTTCAATATGAGTCCAAATCAAGTAAATAAACTCATTATGAATAGAAGATTTTACAAACTAACTCTTCAAAAACTTTTAAAGTCATATGAAAAACAAACCCAAAGTTGTAGCCGCCACAAGTTTCGGCCTTACTTCTCCCGAATCCTAATTTCCTCCAAACCTTCAACTCTTTATAACTTTCTCCTCCAAGCTCCCAATCAGATGAGTGATGACTCTTTAGAAAGCTACTACAATGATATACAATCCCTCCAAATATGAAGACAAGTTGAGAATTACTTCAAAAGTTATGGCTCAAAGAAGCCTCTACTCTTCTCAATGGAGAGCCTCGGGTCTTTTCCACTTCAAAACTCTATAACTTTTGATTCACAAGTCCAAATTTAACTTGCAAGAACAATTTGGAAATGTCACATTACAAGGGATCAAATTCCAAAGTTTTCATTTCAAAAGATCAATACTCAATGAGCTACATCAAATCGAAATCTACCTCCTAAACCCCAACAACCAATACACTCCTTCCTTCCTTCCTTAAGATTCTTTTCCCTTCTTTTTGCTCTTCATCTAAGATAAGAGGTAGGGGCACTTCAGCCCATGCCCCTACCAAGGCCCACCTAATATTTTAATCTTCCCCATTCACATTCACTCCAAATCGAAGTTCTTTTTAACTAAAATTTCAATTCCAATTTCACTTCTAGTAAATACAATCACCCACTGTGATTTTAATAAACATTCAAAATATAACTATAAAAACTAAAACTTAACAAATATCAACTAGAGATAAAAAACAAAGTTCCAATCAAAGCTTCACTCCATTTGAAGAAACTTGATAATGCGTTTGACAATAGCGGCAACATATTCTGCACGCTCAGCCTGTGTCAAAGGGTTGATAGGCCCTTCCAACCATCATTGGTGGCCACGACTACCCTCCACAGGCCGAACCATATAAAAATATTGGTCCTTGTTCTTGCCTTCATAACTCGCCTCAAACGTCACTTCACGAGTGCTTGGTTCAACACATCCGACTGGAAGTAAGATCACCAATGCTCAAGCATTAGCATCAAAATTACCATGCCATCGCCGCTCCACACGAGGTTGTTTTGGCGGTCAAGACGGTCCGGATTCTTCTCGAGGACGTCTAAAATCTCGCGGCAAAAGAGGTTGATCCAGCAACTATGAAAGTGAAAGTGAAAGCTTAGCGTCCGGTTGAGGCTCTTCATCTTGAGACTCCAAAAAAATCCTCCAATTCGACATTTGAATTACAAAGTGAAAAACAAACTCACTAATAAGGTTGAATGAAGGTTTAAGGCAAACCCATTCACTTATACATCTTCATAAGACAACATCACCTTTAAGTTTCTCAACCCCATAGCATCACTATGAAGTTATTGAATAAAACATATAATAATATGTTTTTACAATATGTACGGAATTACAACAGGACAACGTACGAAGGTTTACGGCATTTGGATTTTGAAGTACCAAATTCCGCAAATACTGAAGTGAACTGCTCTACATACACTGAAAGATTGAAGGACTTTTTCGGATTCAAGAGAAGTCTTCGTTTCTTCTTGATTGCATCGGCTAAGATCAATCCCTTATTGTTGCAAACAAAGATGATTGAATATTAGATTCATGAAGCATTATAAGTATCATGCAAACCAATCATTCAGAAATGTAGGAACTTACTTACTAGATCTATCTCGTTGAATGAACTTGCGAGGTACTATTATCATGGCATTTGGATCTTGTGACGCTACAATCGCAGGTGCTTTGTTAACAACAACTATTGTGACTAGAGGAGCGATCTTCTTCATGGGCTCAAGGATGGATGACAAAATCGTTTGATCTACCTCCAACAACACAATGTGGCGTCCACTTGCTCGGCATGCTATAATAGAAGCACCTGAAAGGAAAACCACAAATCAATACCTTAATGATTTCCTATATGATATAGACATTAGAAACGCCCTTGAGACAATCGAAAGTCAAAAGATTCGAAATTCACTTGTAGATGCTGTGCAATGAAGGACCATGTCTCCTTCCTCAATAGTCCCTTCAATTATAAATTGGATGAACCGGGCATCTTTTTCTTGAGCCCTACGCTATGGCATTCGATCCATGTCATTGATCAACATCGAGTCTTCGGTGGTGTAGTTGATCAACAAATCATCATGCTTGAGGTCAACTTTGGCCTTCAACATTTTTGCTGACCGCTTGAAAAAGAAGTTGGACTTCCCTTTTGCATCATGGTCTTTCACCAAGAGGGTGATGCCGAACTTCAAAGTCTGCAAGTATAAAACAACACATACATAAAACATAAATTGAAGAAAATTACTAGATCGGAAATGCAAAAAAAATTCTCAAAAGTGAATGAAATCATATGGACCATGTTATTTTTGTCAATAGCTGACATCAAGTGCACCCGATTCATGCCCATCTACTCTTTCTTTTTTGCCATGTTGGAGTACTCCTGACATAGTCTAGCAATGGTATTTTTGGCATCCATACTCCAAGAATGGAACACCACAATGCAACCGTGGTCAAGCAAATGCTTAACCACAAAGAAAAAGGCTTGATAGATCATATTGTACTCTGGATCTGAGTTCCAAACAGACACATGATCTTCTGGAAATGACACCCCTAGCATTGGCAAGTTCTCTTGGCAGTCGAAAAGCATTAGGTCAAATCCCGGCCATTGATTGACCACCCCATTGTACATCCTAGCTTTTCCTACCCCCATTTGCCAAAACAATTTGAACTCATGAGTACTCACTACGGACAAGGTGAGATAATATACTAATATAGTGAGAATTCATAAAATAGACTTATACAATTCATTTACCTTCTTGAGAAAGTCCATGACCTTGTTGTAGCAATTTAGTCCCTCCTTATTTGCATTATCAACATCTATAATGGAGACGTTGAGCACTAACTCCTCCGATATCACATCATTATCATCACCTATGGCAATCACTTGTGTGCCTTGAATAACCATCTCTTTGGTGAACTCCGGTAGTACGGCCTTCCTTTTCATTCCGCTGCGTGCTCCAGCTTCCATTTGAGAGCCTTGATCAACCGTTGATGATGCGGGAACAACACCTTCTCCATCCTCCTTCTTCTTCCCTTTTGCCTTGGCCTTCTCTTCCTTCTCCTTTTCCTTCTCCTTCTCTACTAACTTGGCCACACGCTCTACCTCCTTTTTATCTTTGTTTTCCAAAGCAACTTGGATCCGCATTGCTTTCCTCCTGTCATTGGTTTCCCTCCTTGCAATGGCCCTCTCCCTTTGTTTATCAGTAAGCCTTGCAAACTCATCTACGTCCATATCAATAGTTTCCATTCTCTCTAAAGAGTTTTGAAGTTGAACCTCTGACGGATGCGTGTACGAGATGGAGCAATCAATGTACCATCCACCGCCACTGAGGTGAGCTGTGGTGAATGTTTGGAGTTGGTTTGTTGTGTACATACAATCCGCAGAACTATGGTCAAGAAAATTTGAGACGAATGGAGGCAAGTCTTTCTGGATTGCCCCTTTGCCTCAAGCCCATGCTTGAAGTATCTACGAAAAAATATAACACAACATTGAAAATCAAAATCAAAATATCAAGGAAGGCAAAAATGCCTAAATACTATTTCAACCTCCTATAGTACTACATTCAAACAATAATTTGAAATTTAAATAAATCGTATTACTACATTCAAACAAGGATTTGATTTTAAAACAAATTTATCTAGAAATATTACATCGTAGACCTTAGAGTAAACAAAAATGGGGGGTCTCTAAGGTACCTCCCAAAGCACTGTCGGATCCAACAATGGTTTGGACGGTACTCTAGGATACCCCCCATTTTTAGTCTTTCTTTCATTTTTTTTTTTAAATTATTATTTCCTACAAAACCAAGACATAATAAAATTTGAAGTGCAAAGATACTATGAATGAAATGACACGAAAGTAATTGAAGCATACCAAAAAAACACCCTTCGCACCACCTGTTTTGACCCTTCATAAGTTAGGAAATTGTCACTTTTCTTGAAGTAGTTTGTTCCTCGCAGGTGAGCCATAAAGCCTTGATCCCAAACCTTCCTCCTCCAACTTTCTATATATTCGGATAAAGTATCACATTGCAATGGAACGTTCATGTTGATGTTGATATTGTCTTGCCTTACCACGTTGTCGAAGTATTCTATAGCCACATCTTCAATTTGTTAAAATTGTGAATTAGTTATTATTAAAAAAACACATATTACTCTACAAGAACTTTCAAAATTTATAAATTCATTAATTGAAAACTCTTAAGATCTCAAAATCAAAATAATTACAAATCCAACACTTACCCCAGCATACCAAATGCATCTATTCAAGAAAGGACCTAGCAATGTCTCGGATACCGGCCTTGGTGGAAACTGTCTAGCATCACGTGAAGGCATTGAGGAGTTCCACCACTTCAAAAACTTGGTCTTGTAAAAAGGAGTAGTATTGCAAGTGGCTACCATTTGGAGTTTTTCGAGAGTCATCTTGCGAACCTCATTTGCACTCCAATAATTTTTCCACCTACACCACAATATCCACAAAGTAAATTATAATTTCAACTCCATCTGAGACTATTGTTATGCATTGAGAATGTGTACATGAAACTTACCTCTTGTAAAAATTCCGGCTTATGAGCTGGATTGGCTATCACGACCAACTTCATCATCTTGACATTCAATTTGCCTATCTTTTCCTTTGCTCCCACTCCCATGGCATGCGCAAGTCCCTCACTTGTTTTTTCTTGCTCTGGTGTCATTTCACTATACTTTCGAAGTGCAGCATCCATTGCTTGGGCTATCTCTTGCTACACAAATCCAATGAGAAGAGAAAATTCAAATGATTAGCGAAATAAATGCAAAAATTCACTATAAGAAGAATATTCTAATTAATGCCAAAATACATTTGAATTACCATATTTGAAGAGAAGTCATAGTAAACAAGAGTAAAGTTTAGTAAAAAATCCCTCACCTGGAAAACAAAAGTCGTGAAAACCTCCAGTGGCATAAAGTACTAAGTCTGCTTGGTTTTTGGAGCCCCACACCGTTTCAGCTCTAACGACCTCAACATCTCATTGAAGCATTCAATCGGAAGAAGTCCATACTTCTATACCCGGTACAAAGTGTGGACTAGGTTGGTCTTCACATGAGAATCCTCTATGGACCTGAAATTTGTAGAGAATACATTTGTTAGTGTTGCAAGCCAAAATGGTCAAATGCATCATGTACAAACAAAATTCAAAGACAAACTCAATGCCAAATTCACAGAGCATGGGTGAATAACTTATTTTTTATATCATGCATAACATGTATGACCAATTCTGTTTTTCCTTTTGTATCTAAAACAATAGAGTCCACAATACAATGCCAATTCCAATTGTTGGATTGTTTCCTTGTGATGTGATTCATCCACGAAAGGAACTTGTAATTTCTGTCACAAACAAAAAACTTAAGGTTTTTCAAAAACCTCAAATCGGGCACGGATTCAACCTAGGCATTGAAAATGGCATTCCTCTTCCTCCATAACAAACCCCACTCCTCTATCTCCTCCTCTGTGAAGGTCAAACTCTCTTCGGCTTCATTTGTTGTGGTGACATAAAACATCACGGCTCCATCACGGTATCCTTTGTTAAACTCTTGCTCAAGCAACTTCAAATCACATTAAAGTGTTGGCCTTACCATAGGCATGGCCACCATTCAACAAAGTGGAATCTGCAGTCACAAAAGATGGTTGGGCTTCATCCTCAGAGAAATGATGGTTTTTACGGAATCCACTTTGTGATACGACCGCAATTCATCCTCATCCAAGTCTTTGTCTTCCTCCTCTAACATGTCTAGTGCCACCTCCTCTTCTACGAACTCCCCTTCATCTTCACCTTCAATGTCTGGTTGAGGGGTTATTGAGTTTTGAATGGAGAAAGGCTTTACTTAGATGGTAGAAGATACCAAGGCCCATGTGTGGGCTGAACATAAGCTAAAAGCCTTTCACTAGTTATCCACAAACCATGTGGGATAACTAGCAACCTTGGGCTGCCTTTGACTACAAGCAACACCCAATAGACTCTAAGTCTAACTATGAGTCTAATACTACTCCTAGGGCTGAATGTACACTATCTACACGATTATGTACATGATCTTCAACACTCCCACTTTGAGAGTGGTCAAAGGCACGAAGGCCCATCTTCTCAATCAAGTTAAGGTGTTGGGGCTTCCCAAGAGCCTTGGTCAGCACATCAGCAACCATAGCTTGAGTAGGCACATACTTGAGCTCAATCACCTCAGCCTCCACTCTTTCACGAATGAAATGGTGTTGCACATCAATGTGCTTGGTCCTTGAGTGGTGCGTGGGATTCTTGGCCAAAGCAATGGCACCTTGGTTGTCACACAAAATGCGTGTGCTCCCCCCTTGCACAAGCCCAACATCAGCCAAGAGCTGCCTTAGCCAAATGGCCTCCTTGGTGCAATGGCTCATGGCCATGTACTCCGCTTCCGTTGTAGAAAGAGCTATGGTGGGCTCCCTCTTGGAATTCCATGAAATGGCACCCACTCCAAGCATAAACACATAGCCGGTGGTGGATCTTCAATCCCCCTCATCACCCGCCCAATCCGCATCACAATACCCATGCAAAGTCACTTCAGCACCTCCTAGTTGCAACTCCAAGCCAAGTGTGCCTTGAAGGTACCTCATCACCCTCTTGACCGCAGCCCAATGCTTAGGGCCATACTTGGACATGTGTTGACTCACAACACTCACCGGGAAGGCCAAATCATGCCTTGTAGCCACCATGGCATACATCAAACAACCAACCGCTGCCTTGTAAGGCACACCTTGCATTTCAGCCTTCACCTCCTCAAAATCAGCATCCGTGAGCTTGGGCAACTTCTCATGAGTGTCAAGGGGTGTACCTATGGCTTTGCACTCCTCCATGTTGAACCTCTTCAAGATCTCCTCAAGGTACTTGTGTTGGCTCATGGTGATGGTGCGGGCAGCCCTATCCCTTTTGAACTCCACTCCAAGGCAATACCTCAACTCTCCAAGATCCGTCATCTCATACTCCTTGTGAAGCATAGCCTTCACTTCAAACATCTTGGTCATGTCACTTGCAAGGAGGATCAGATCATCCACATAGAGGATCACAATCACCAAATGCTCACTACTTTGCATGGTGTACAAAGAGTGATCAGCATTTCCTCTTTGGAAGCCCTTCCTTGCAAACATGCCATCAATATCCCTATACCATGCCCTCCCGGATTGCCTCAACCCGGGAAGAGCCTTCTTCAACTTGCATTTGAGATGCTCTTGCCCCTCTTGCACAAAGCCTAGGGGCTGATCCATGTAGATGACCTCCTCAAGCTTGGGGTTGAGAAAAGCCGTCTTGACGTCCATTTGGTGCATCTCCAAGTCCATGGCTGCCCCTAGAGCCACAATGCACCTAATGGTGCTAAACTTAGCAACAAGGGCAAATGCCTCATTGAAATCCACCCCCTCCACTTGGGAGAACCCCTTGGCAACCAGCCTTGCCTTGTACCTCACAATGTGCCCCAAAGCATCCCTCTTGGTGGAGAAAACCCACTTGCAACCCACACTTGACCTCTTGGGAGGGAGGGCAGCAAGTTCCCATGTCCCCTTGGCAATGAGGGCCTTGTACTCCTCTTGCATGGCCGCCTCCCACTTGCTTGCATCCTCACAACGCAACACCTCCCCAAGTGTGGATGGATCTCGAAGGAAAGCCACATTGGCTTGTTCTTCTTGTTGTGAGGGAAGAATGTGATTCAGCCACCAATCTCCAAGCGGCTTGCGGGTCCTTGTTGGATAACGAGGCTCCTCTTGCTCTTCCAAGGGCTGATCATGCTCTTGCACCTTGGGTGAAGCGCTTGGAGAAGGGGCAGCTGGTCTCTTAACCTTGGGTGTGGCCACCTTCTTCTTGGGCTCCACCAAGTCTTCCTCTTCCTCGTCTTCCTCTCCTTCCTCTTCCATGTCCACTCTTGGAGTTGTGCCCACCATTTGGGCTGGTCCTCCACTACTTCCACTTGGGCTCATCTCCAAGAGCTTGGGATCAGCTCCTTCCTCCTCCAAGAAGGTCACGTCACGACACTTGATGATGGCCTTGGTCTCCACACACATCAGCCTATAAGCCTTGGTTCCCTCACAATAGCCAAGGAAAAGACACTTGGTGCCCTTGGCATCCAACTTGGTCCTCTTGGCACTTGGCACCAAGGCATAGGCAATGCACCCAAAGGTGCACATGTGAGACACATGAGGTCTGATTCCACTCCAAGCTTCTTGGGGGGTCTTGCTTGTCAAGGCTTGTGTGGGGCACCGGTTCCTTGTATACACCGCATTGGACACGGCCTCCCCCCAAAGCTCATACTTCAGCCCTTGGCCATGAATCATGGACCTAGCCATCTCCACAATGGTCCGATTCGCACGCTCCGCTACACCGTTTTGTTGAGGAGTGTAAGGTGCTGATGTGTGGTGCTCAATGCCATGAGCCTTCAAGAAGGCCTCAAAGGCCTTGGACACATACTCTCCTCCATTATCGGACCGCAGCACCTTCACCTTGCATTCCGATTGGGCCTCCACAAGGGCCTTCCAAGTCTCAAAACGCCCAAACACCTCACTCTTACACTTCAGCATGTACACCCAAATCTTGCGTGAGAAATCATCAATGAAGGTCACAAAATACCTTGCTCCTCCTATGGATGGTGTCGTCATTGGCCCACACACATCTGAATGCACAAGCTCCAAGGGCTTGCTGGCCCTTGTGGCCCCATCCTTGGGGAAGGGCTGCCTTGCTTGTTTCCCCTCAATGCACCCCTTGCACACCAACGAACTCCAATCATGCTTGCAAGAAGAGAGGTTCAGCCCCTTCACAATGTGTTGGAGGCTCTTCATCCTCTTCACATTCAAGTGCCCAAGCCTCCTATGGCAAAGCCCCACAAGGTCTTCATGAGCTGATCCTTGGGCCACACATGCCATGGAAGTGCCATTCACCTTGGTGAAGTGAAGGTGGTACAAATTGCCCTCACCGGGGGCTGATGCAATCAAAACACCACTAGGAGACCTCACCACACACCCCACCATGTTGAAATGCACCTTCAAACCTCCCAAAGACAATTGGCTCACCGAAATCAGATTTGCATGCAACTTGGGGACATGGAGGGCCTTTTGGATCTGAATCCTCTTGGTCTTCCCCTCCACTTGCACCTCCACAAGAATCTCCCCCATGCCAAGGGCCTCCACCATGCCATTGTCTCCCAAATGAATCCTCTTCCCCACAATGGGCTGATAGGTGTGGAAGGCATCTCTATGGCTGGTCATGTGTTGAGTGGCTCCCGAATCCACAATCCAAGTGAACATGTTGGCCTTCTCCCCTCCTCCATAGGTGGCAAAGGCAAAGTCCTCCTCATCCTCCACTTGGCAAGCTTGGTGTGCACTCCCCTTGTCTTTGGCTTGGCTGGCCTTGCAATGCTTAGCAATGTGGCCTGATTTGCCACAATTGAAGCACGTCCTTGTCTCCTTGAACGCCTTGGTGTTGCCTCCCTTGCCATGTCTTGAGACAAGGGCTGATCCCTCCCCTTGGGCCTCATTTTCCTTGCGCTTGGTCATCTCATGCATCAAGCGTGCCGTCACAAACTCCATGGTCAGCTCCTTGGTGGATCTTGTCTCCAAGGCGGTGATGAGGTACTCATAGGAGGGTGGCAAACTCTCCAACAAGGTCATCACCACATCTCCATCCGTGACGGGGGCCTCCAAACAAGCAAGCTGATCCGCAAGGGCCTTGATCTTGTTGACATGATCCAAGATGTCATCCTCCTCTTGCATCTTCATAGTGAAGAACTTCCTCCTAAGGAAGAGGATGTTGGAGAGGCTCTTGGTCTCATGGATGTTGCAAAGGGTGGTCCATGCTTGGGCTCGTCCTTTACAATGGCGGATGTGAGCAATTTGCCGGTCCACAAGGTTGATGGCAATGAGAGCAAAGGCCTTCTTCTCCTTCCTCTCAAACGCCTTCTTGGTCTTCAAATCAGCATCTTCACTTGGAGGCTCCTCACTTCCATCCACCACCTCCCACAAATCCTTCTCCGCAAGAATCATCTCCATCTTGAACTTCCACATCCCAAAGTTCTCCCCATTGAACTTGTCAATGATCCGGACGCCCTCTCCTCCACTTGAAGCCATGTTGAATCAGCTCCCACTTGTTGGCAGCACCTACAAGGTCTCCAATCTGAATTCAGCCTCCAAACCCTCCCTTGGGGCGAATTGGGCTGAAATGGGACCAATCAGCCCTCACAAGCACCTTGCAACCCTAAAAACGCCACACCACACCTCACAAGCACAAGACTTCCTCTCCACACCAAATCAGACCCTAATGAAGCTCACAACCACCACATGCTCGTCATGGGCTGGTTCTACTTCAAAAAAACACAATTCTCCTCACCAATTGGATCCTCCACACTCCAAAGATCTCAAAGCTTCCAATCAGCCCTAGATTGGAGCTCCCACTCACAATGAGCACCTCATGGACTACAATGGCTTCAACCAGCCCTACTTGGCTCACCAAGTCACTCAAGAACCCCAATTGGGTGTCACTCTCTCTCAATGACACAAATCAGCCCTCTTGAGTTCACAATGTCCACTATTAGGTCTCACACACTCACAAGGGCACCACTCAGCCCTCAATGCATGGAAACGCCTAATGCAACCCACAAATGCTCCCAAGCCTCACCAAGGACTCTCACAAGATTGCAATTGCCAAAATGACAATCACCAATGTACCCAAGTGCACAATCAGCCCCAATGGGCTGCCAATGTACACTTGCAAGCACAAACTCAAACAAGGAGCATGAAGCCAGCCCTAATTAGGTCTGATTTCAATCATGAGCAATCTCACACTGAAAAATGAACTCCAAACCTCACAAACCAGCCCACAAAAGCTCAAAACAAAAGATTGAATTCAAAGACTTTTTCTTTGGTTTTTTTGGAAAATTTACTCACACCATATGGTTTGTAGGTGACCAAGAGCCCAAATTCAGTATGCTCCTCCAAGCTCCAAGAACTTCTCCAAATGCCTTGAATTTCTCCCTCATGTGCAACGCCAAGTGCGTGGGCCCATAACCTATTGAGTTTTGAATGGAGAAAGGCTTTACTTAGATGGTAGAAGATACCAAGGCCCATGTGTGGGCTGAACATAAGCATAAAGCCTTTCACTAGTTATCCACAAACCATGTGGGATAACTAGCAACCTTGGGCTGCCTTTGACTACAAGCAACACCCAATAGACTCTAAGTCTAACTAAGAGTCTAATCCTACTCCTATGGGCTGAATGTACACTATCTACACGATTATGTCCATGTTCTTTAACACAAGAGCCTCTCCAAAATCCTCTTCCTTAGGAGGAAGTTCTTCACTATGAAGATGGAAGAGGAGGATGACATCTTGGATCATGTCAACAAGATCAAGGCTCTTGCGGATCAGCTCGCTTGCTTGGAGGCCCCGTCACGGATGGAGATGTGGTGATGACCTTGTTGGAGAGTTTGCCACCATCCTATGAGTACCTCATCACCGCCTTGGAGACAAGGCCCACCAAGGAGCTGACCATGGAGTTTGTGACGACACGCTTGATGCTTAAGATGACCAAGCGCAAGGAGAATGAGGCCCAAGGGGAGGGATCAGCCCTTGTGTCAAGACATGGCTGTTGAAGAACATGTACATAATCGTGTAGATAGTGTACATTCAGCCCTAGGAGTAGGATTAGACTCTTAGTTAGACTTAGAGTCTATTGGGTGTTG
>OY987270.1:11184021-11330280 GCA_963920665.1 Straminergon stramineum | reverse complement strand
GGAGACAAGGCCCACCAAGGAGCTGACCATGGAGTTTGTGACGACACGCTTGATGCTTAAGATGACCAAGCGCAAGGAGAATGAGGCCCAAGGGGAGGGATCAGCCCTTGTGTCAAGACATGGCTGTTGAAGAACATGTACATAATCGTGTAGATAGTGTACATTCAGCCCTAGGAGTAGGATTAGACTCTTAGTTAGACTTAGAGTCTATTGGGTGTTGCTTGTAGTCAAAGGCAGCCCAAGGTTGCTAGTTATCCCACATGGTTTGTGGATAACTAGTGAAAGGCTTTATGCTTATGTTCAGCCCACACATGGGCCTTGGTATCTTCTACCATCTAAGTAAAGCCTTTCTCCATTCAAAACTCAATAGGTTATGGGCCCACGCACTTGGCGTTGCACATGAGGGAGAAGTTCAAGTCATTTGGAGAAGTTCTTGGAGCTTGGAGGAGCATATTGAATTTGGGCTCTTGGTCACCACAAACCATATGGTGTGAGAAAATTTTCCAAAACAAAGAAAAAAAGTCATTGAAGTGCATCTTTTGTTTTGAGCTTTTGTGGGCTGGTTTGTGAGGTTTGGAGTCCATTTTTGAGTGTGAGATTGCTCATGATTGAAATCAGACCTTCTTAGGGCTGGTTTCATGCTCCTTGTTTGAGTTTGTGCTTGCAAGTGTACATTGGCAGCCCATTGGGGTTGATTGTGCACTTGAGTACATTGGTGATTGTCATTTTGGCAATTGCAATCTTGTGAGAGTCCTTGGTGAGGCTTGGGAGCATTTGTGGGTTGCATTAAGCGTTTCCATGCATTGAGGGCTGAGTGGCGCCCTTGTGAGTGAGTGAGACGAAATTGTGATCCTTAGAGGGCTGATTTGTGCCCTTGTGAGTGTGTGAGACCAAGTAGTGGACTTTGTGAAGCAAAAGGGCTGGTTTGTGCCCTTGTGAGTGTGTGAGACCTAATAGTGGACATTGTGAACTCAAGAGGGCTGATTTGTGTCATTGAGAGAGAGTGACACCCAATTGGGGTTCTTGAGTGACTTGGTGAGCCAAGTAGGGCTGGTTGAAGCCATTGTAGTCCATGAGGTGCTCATTGTGAGTGGGAGCTCCAATCTAGGGCTGATTGGAAGCTTTGAGATCTTTGGAGTGTGGAGGATCCAATTGGTGAGGAGAATTGTGTTTTTTTGAAGTAGAACCAGCCCATGACGAGCATGTGGTGGTTGTGAGCTTCATTAGGGTCTGATTTGGTGTGGAGAGGAAGTCTTGTGCTTGTGAGGTGTGGTGTGGCGTTTTTAGGGTTGCAAGGTGCTTGTGAGGGCTGATTGGTCCCATTTCAGCCCAATTCGCCCCAAGGGAGGGTTTGGGGGCTGAATTCAGATTGGAGACCTTGTAGGTGCTGCCAACAAGTGGGAGCTGATTCAACATGGCTTCAAGTGGAGGAGAGGGCGTCCGGATCATTGACAAGTTCAATGGGGAGAACTTTGGGATGTGGAAGTTCAAGATGGAGATGATTCTTGCGGAGAAGGATTTGTGGGAGGTGGTGGATGGAAGTGAGGAGCCTCCAAGTGAAGATGCTGATTTGAAGACCAAGAAGGCGTTTGAGAGGAAGGAGAAGAAGGCCTTTGCTCTCATTGCCATCAACCTTGTGGACCGGCAAATTGCTCACATCCGCCATTGTAAAGGACGAGCCCAAGCATGGACCACCCTTTGCAACATCCATGAGACCAAGAGCCTCTCCAACATCCTCTTTCGAAGGCGGAAGTTCTTCACCATGAAGATGCAAGAGGAGGATGACATCTTGGATCATGTCAACAAGATCAAGGCCCTTGCGGATCAGCTTGCTTGTTTGGAGGCCCCCGTCACGGATGGAGATGTGGTGATGACCTTGTTGGAGAGTTTGCCACCATCCTATGAATACCTCATCACCGCCTTGGAGACAAGATCCACCAAGGAGCTGACCATGGAGTTTGTGACGGCACGCTTGATGCATGAGATGACCAAGCGCAAGGAAAATGAGGCCCAAGGGGAGGGATCAGCCCTTGTCTCAAGACATGGCAAGGGAGGCAACACCAAGGCGTTCAAGGAGACAAGGACGTGCTTCAATTGTGGCAAATCAGGCCACATTGCCAAGCATTGCAAGGGCAGCCAAGCCAAAGACAAGGGGAGTGCACACCAAGCTTGCCAAGTGGAGGATGAGGAGGACTTTGCCTTTGCCACCTATGGAGGAGGGGAGAAGGCCAACATGTTCACTTGGATTGTGGATTCGGGAGCCACTCAACACATGACCAGCCATAGAGATGCCTTCCACACCTATCAGCCCATTGTGGGGAAGAGGATTCATTTGGGAGACAATGGCATGGTGGAGGCCCTTGGCATGGGGGAGATCCTTGTGGAGGTACAAGTGGAGGGGAAGACCAAGAGGACTCAGATCCAAAAGGCCCTCCATGTCCCTAAGTTGCATGCCAATTTGATTTCCGTGAGCCAATTGTCTTTGGGAGGTTTGAAGGTGCATTTCAATATGGAGGGGTGTGTGGTGAGGTCAGCTAGTGGGGTTTTGATTGCATCAGCCCCTCGTGAGGGCAATTTGTACCACCTCCATTTCACCGAGGTGAATGGCACTTCCATGGCTTGTGTGGCCCAAGGATCAGCTCATGAAGACCTTATGGGGCTTTGGCATAGGAGGCTTGGGCACTTGAATGTGAAGAGCATGAAGAGCCTCCAACACATTGTGAAGGGGCTGAACCTCTCTTCTTGCAAGCATGATTGGAGTTCGTTGGTGTGCAAGGGGTGCATAGAGGGGAAACAAGCAAGGCAGCCCTTCCCCAAGGATGGGGCCACAAGGGCCAGCAAACCCTTGGAGCTTGTGCATTCAGATGTGTGTGGGCCAATGAAGAGCACATCCATAGGAGGAGCAAGGTATTTTGTGACCTTCATTGATGATTTCTCACGCAAGATTTGGGTGTACATGCTGAAGTGCAAGAGTGAGGTGTTTGGGCGTTTTGAGACTTGGAAGGCCCTTGTGGAGGCCCAATCTGAATGCAAGGTGAAGGTGCTGCGGTCGGATAATGGAGGAGAGTATGTGTCCAAGGCCTTTGAGGCCTTCTTGAAGGCTCATGGCATTGAGCACCACACATCAGCGCCTTACACTCCTCAACAAAACAGCGTAGCGGAGCGTGCGAATCGGACCATTGTGGAGATGGCTAGGTCCATGATTCATGGCCAAGGGCTGAAGTATGAGCTATGGGGGGAGGCCGTGTCCAATGCGGTGTATACAAGGAACCGGTGCCCCACACAAGCTTTGACAGGCAAGACCCCCCAAGAAGCTTGGAGTGGAATCAGACCTCATGTGTCCCACATGCGCACCTTTGGGTGCATTGCCTATGCCTTGGTGCCAAGTGCCAAGAGGACCAAGTTGGATGCCAAGGGCACCAAGTGTCTTTTCCTTGGCTATTGTGAGGGAACCAAGGCTTATAGGCTGATGTGTGTGGAGACCAAGGCCATCATCAAGTGTTGTGATGTGACCTTCTTGGAGGAGGAAGGAGCTGATCCCAAGCTCTTGGAGATGAGCCCAAGTGGAAGTAGTGGAGGACCAGCCCAAATGGTGGGCACAACTCCAAGAGTGGACATGGAAGAGGAAGGAGAGGAAGAGGAGGAAGAGGAAGACTTGGTGGAGCCCAAGAAGAAGGTGGCCACACCCAAGGTAAAGAGACCAGCAGCCCCTTCTCCAAGCACTTCACCCAAGGTGTAAGAGCATGATCAGCCCTTGGAAGAGCAAGAGGAGCCTCGTTATCCAACAAGGACCTGCAAGCCCCTTGGAGATTGGTGGCTGAATCACTTTCTTCCCCCACAACAAGAAGAACAAGCCAATGTGGCTTTCCTTCGAGATCCATCCACACTTGGAGAGGTGCTACGTTGTGAAGATGCAAGCAAGTGGGAGGCGGCCATGCAAGAGGAGTACAAGGCCCTCATTGCCAAGGGGACATGGGAACTTGCTGCCCTCCCTCCCAAGAGGTCAAGTGTGGGTTGCAAGTGGGTTTTCTCCACCAAGAGGGATGCTTTGGGGCACATTGTGAGGTACAAGGCAAGGCTGGTTGCCAAGGGGTTCTCCCAAGTGGAGGGGGTGGATTTCAATGAGGCATTTGCCCTTGTTGCTAAGTTTAGCACCATTAGGTGCATTGTGGCTCTAGGGGCAGCCATGGACTTGGAGATGCACCAAATGGACGTCAAGACGGCCTTTCTCAACCCCAAGCTAGAGGAGGTCATCTACATGGATCAGCCCCTAGGCTTTGTGCAAGAGGGGCAAGAGCATCTCAAATGCAAGTTGAAGAAGGCCCTCCCCGGGCTGAAGCAATCCGGGAGGGCGTGGTATAGAGATATTGATGGCATGTTTGCAAGGAAGGGCTTCCAAAGAGGAAATGCTGATCACTCTTTGTACACCATGCAAAGTAGTGAGCATTTGGTGATTGTGATCCTCTATGTGGATGATCTGATCCTCCTTGCAAGTGACATGACCAAGATGCTTGAAGTGAAGGCTATGCTTCACAAGGAGTATGAGATGACGGATCTTGGAGAGTTGAGGTATTGCCTTGGAGTGGAGTTCAAGAGGGATAGGGCTGCCCGCACCATCACCATGAGCCAACACAAGTACCTTGAGGAGATCTTGAAGAGGTTCAACATGGAGGAGTGCAAAGCCATAGGTACACCCCTTGACACTCATGAGAAGTTGCCCAAGCTCACGGATGCTGATTTTGAGGAGGTGAGGGCTGAAATGCAAGGTGTGCCTTACAAGGCAGCGGTTGGTTGTTTGATGTATGCCATGGTGGCTACAAGGCCTGATTTGGCCTTCCCAGTGAGTGTTGTGAGTCAACACATGTCCAAGTATGGCCCTAAGCATTGGGCTGCGGTCAAGAGGGTGATGAGGTACCTTCAAGGCACACTTGGCTTGGAGTTGCAACTAGGAGGTGCTGAAGTGACTTTGCATGGGTATTGTGATGCGGATTGGGCGGGTGATGAGGGGGATTGAAGATCCACCACCGGCTATGTGTTTATGCTTGGAGTGGGTGCCATTTCATGGAATTCCAAGAGGGAGCCCACCATAGCTTTTTCTACAACGGAGGCGGAGTACATGGCCATGAGCCATTGTACCAAGGAGGCCATTTGGCTAAGGCAGCTCTTGGCTGATGTTGGGCTTGTGCAAGGGGGGAGCACACGCATTTTGTGTGACAACCAAGGTGCCATTGCTTTGGCCAAGAATCCCACTCACCACTCAAGGACCAAGCACATTGATGTGCAACACCATTTCATTCGTGAAAGAGTGGAGGCTGAGGTGATTGAGCTCAAGTATGTGCCTACTCAATCTATGGTTGCTGATGTGCTGACTAAGGCTCTTGGGAAGCCCCAACACCTTACCTTGATTGAGAAGATGGGCCTTCGTGCCTTTGACCACTCTCAAAGTGGGAGTGTTGAAGAACATGTACATAATCGTGTAGATAGTGTACATTCAACCCTAGGAGTAGGATTAGACTCTTATTTCGACTTAGAGTCTATTGGGTGTTGCTTGTAGTCAAAGGCAGCCCAAGGTTGCTAGTTATCCCACATGGTTTGTGGATAACTAGTGAAAGGCTTTTAGCTTATGTTCAGCCCACACATGGGCCTTGGTATCTTCTACCATCTAAGTAAAGCCTTTCTCCATTCAAAACTCAATACACCCAACTCATACATGAGACCTCAAAAGCATCTACAAGACAGTCAGCGGCATCCATGATGTCATTGAAACTTACCACGTCTTCCCCTTTGTCTTCCTCTTCTCTTCAATCATTGTAAACATCTAGAACTTGGTTTGTTGGTGTTAAAGGTTTGGATTATTGAGAAAGAGAACAAAAGAATGTATTTCAATGAAGAGGAACACAAACAAGTGTGAGAAAGGGATATTCAACCCATGCTAGGGGTTGCCTTCTTATACTACTCTACTACCTAGTGCCATGACTAACCATATGGGATAATTGTCTAAGAGGTATGCCCCTCTCTATAGGCACCACTTAAAGGACTTCCCTTCTCTAATATCTCATTGCTTTTACTACAAACAACACATAACTAAGGTTAGCCCATACTTAAGACCTACTTCAAACAACCTATGACATCCTACTCACTTCCTTCAACACTCCCACTTTGTTTGTTGTTAAACAATGTCAAGCCCATCTCCTTGCGTAGAACTTCATGTTGTGGCTTGGCTAGGGCCTTTGTAAGCACATCCGCCACCATGTGCTCCGTAGAAATGTACTTCATCTCAATCACCTCCACTTCAACCTTCTCACGAATGAAATGGTGTTGAATGTCGATGTGTTTGCTCCGAGAATGATGGATTGGATTCTTCATCAAGGCAATGGCGCCTTGATTGTCACACATGATGAGTGTTGCCTTCTTTTGCTCCAATCCAACATCACTCATAAGTTGTCTTAGCCAAATGGCCTCCCTTGTGCATTGGCTAATGGCCATGTACTCCGCCTCGGTGGTAGACAATGCAATCGTGGGTTGTTTCTTTGAATTCCATGAAATGGCACCACCTCCAAGCATAAACACGTAGCCTGTTGTGGACCTCCTATCGGTTGCATCTCCAACCCAATCTGCATCACAAAAGCCCACCAATGCAAGGCTCTTGCCTCCAAGTACCAACTTGGCATCCAAAGAACCTTGAAGGTATCGCATGACCCTCTTGACCGCTGCCCAATGCTTTGGGCCACATTTGGCCATGTGTTGGCTCACTACACTCATTGCAAATGCAAGGTCAAGCCTTGTAGCCACCATCACATACATCAAGCTCCCCACTGCAGCTTTATATGGCACATCTTGCATTTCCGCCTTCACACCTTCATACTCTTCATCCGTTAGCTTGGGCATCTTTTCCTTCACATCAAGAGGTGTGCCAACGGATTTGCACCCCTCCATGTTGAAGCGCTTCAACACTCCCTCGATGTACTTGCTTTGGCTCATGGTGATGGTGCGTGTCGCCCTTTGCCTTGTAAACTCCACACCAAGGCAATAGTGTAGCTCTCCAAGGTCGCTCATATCATATTGACTCTTCAACATAGCCTTCACTTCGACCATCTTGTCAATGGTGTTGGTCATGATAATCAAGTCATCCACATAAACGAGAACAATCACCAAATATGCACTTGTTTGCTTGATGTAGAGAGAGTGGTCGGCATGACTCCTCGTGTAGCCCTCCCTTGCAAACAATGCATCCACATCCATATACCATGCTCTTCCTGATTGCCTCAACCCATAGATGGCCTTCTTGAGCTTACACTTGAGATGTTCACGACCCTTTTGAACAAAACCCTTGGGCTGGTCCATATAGATCACCTCCTCAAGCCAAGGATTGAGAAACGCCGTGATAACATCCATTTGGTGCATCTCCAAGTCCATAGCTGCCCCAATCGCTGCCATGCATCGAATGGTGCAAAATTTGGCGACGGGAGCAAAGGTCTCATTGAAGTCCACCCCTTCAACTTGAGAATACCCCTTGGCTACCAATCTTGCCTTGTAGCGCACAATGTTGCCCGATGCATCTCTCTTAGTACAAAACACCCACTTGCATCCAACACTTGTACGATCATGAGGAAGGGGAGAGAGTTCCCATGTACCTTTGGCCGTTAGTGAGGCATACTCCTCTTGCATGGCTTTCTCCCACTTGCTTGCATCCGTGCTCTTCATGGCTTCCTCCATGTTGCGTGGATCATTTTCGTGAGCCAAATTGGCATGCTCCACTTGCTCTTGTGGCAAGATGTGATTTTTCCACCATTCTCCAAGCGGCCTCCGCTCCCTTGTAGGATATCTTGGCTCCTTGGAAGCATCTCCCTCCTCATCTTCACTTGGGGAGGAGCTCGTAGATGGACTTGTCTTTTCCTTGGGTGTTGGTGGTGTCTCATCAAGATCCTCTTCATCCTTGAGCAAAACCTCCATGCTTGGAGATTTGTCCACCTCATGCGTGGCATCCTTGTTGCTCCCACTTGGACTCATCTCCACAGCATCGCTTACTCCTTGCTTGTTTTCCATGAAAGTGACATCTCGACTCTTGATGATCTTCTTGGTCTCCAAACACATCAACCTATATGCCTTGGAGTCCTCACAATAGCCCAACAACAAGCACTTGATGCCCTTGGCATCAAGCTTGGAGCGCTTGGGACTCAAATCCAAGGCATATGCAATGCATCCAAAGATGCGCATGTGACCAATGTTGGGCCTTCTTCCACTCCATGCTTCTTGTGGCGTCATGGATGCAACTGCACTAGTGGGGCAACGATTGCGTGTATAGGCTGCATTGGATACGGCCTCCGCCCAAAGATCATACTTAAGGTCTTGAGCATGCAACATGGCACGAGCCATCTCCACAAGTGTGCGATTGGCACGCTCCGCCACACCATTTTGTTGTGGAGTATAAGGAGTCGAAGTTTGGTGTTGAATGCCATGCTGCCTCATAAAAGCCTCAAAGGCCTTGGACATGTATTCCCCTCCATTGTCCGACCTCAATACCTTCACCTTTTGCCCCGATTCATTCTCCACAAGTGCCTTCCATACCTTGAACCTCTCAAACACGTCACTCTTGCACTTGAGCATGAACACCCACACCTTCCTTGAAAAATCATCAATGAAGGTCAAGAAATACCTTGCACCACCCATGGAAGGGGTCTTCATTGGGCCACACACATCGGAGTGCACAATCTCCAACACCTTGGTTGCCCTCGTTGCTCCATCGCTTGGAAACGGTTGCCTCGCTTGCTTGCCTTCAATGCAAGCCTCACAATTGAGATCACAAGAGCCCTTCTCCACTTGCATGCCACCCACCATGCTTTGAAGGCGCTTGACACTCTTCTCATTAAGGTGGCCCAATCTCTTGTGCCATAACTCCAAAGAGTGTTGATGGAGTGGTCCTTGGGCCAAACACGCCATGCTTGTGCCGTTCACCACTTTGAACTTCAATTGGTACAAGTTGCCCTCTCTTGATGCCGTGACAATTGTCCCTCCATTGGGTGCCCCTAAAATGCAACCCTTGTTGTTGAATTGCACCTTCAAATCTTGTGACACCAACTTGCTCACCGAGAGCAAATTGGCATGCAACTTGGGCACATGCAACACATCTTGGATGTGAATTGTCCTCAATTGGCCCTTCACCTCCACCTCCACTACAATGCAACCTATGCCAATTGCATCCACCACGCCATTGTCCCCCAAATACACCTTGCGGTTGCTAATAGATTGATAAGTGAGAAATGCTTGCCTATGTGGGGTCATGTGTTGTGTTGCACCCGAGTCGATGATCCACTTGAACATGTTGGTGTTGTCATACCCATCATTGGCAGCAAGCGCAAACTCCTCCTCCACACTTGCCTTGTTTGCACTCTCCTTCTTGGGTTGCTTACAAAACCTTGCAAGGTGGCCGGGCTTACCACAATTGTAGCACGTGCGTGTCTCCTTGCGTGGTTGTGAGCTCCCCCCTTGGCCATTTCGTAAGTAGAGTGCTGCCCCTCCTTCTTGGGTCTCATTCTCCTTCCTCTTGGCCATCTCATGCATCAATCTTGCAGTGATAAAGTCAAGAGTGAGCTCTGACATGGGTCTTGTCTCCAATGCCGTGATGAGATACTCATAAGAAGGTGGCAAGCTCTCAAGCAAAGTCATAACCATGTCTCCATCCGTGACGGGCACCTCCAAACAAGCTAATTGGTCCGCAAGAGCCTTCACCTTGTTGATGTGGTCCAGCATGTCTTCGTTCTCTTGCATCTTGCATGTGAAGAACTTGCGTCGAATGAATAACATGTTGGATAAACTCTTTGTTTCATGGATGTTGCACAATACCTTCCATGCTTCCGCCGGTCCCTTGCATGCTCGAACATGTGCAAGTTGCCTATCCACAAGATTGCAAGCAATCATGGAAAAGGCCTTCTTGACCCTCCTCTCATAGGATTTCTTGACTTTGGCATCGGCATCAGTTGGGGGTGGTTCCTCGGTGTCCTCCACAATCTCCCACAAGTCCTTCTCCGCTAAGATCATCTCCATCTTGAACTTCCATAGACCAAAGTTCTCTCCATTGAACTTGTCAATGACCCTCACGTTGTCTCCATCACTAGTGGCCATGTTGGATGACTCCTCCTCCAATATAAGCCCAAGTGATTCTAATCACTCCAATCTAATCTCCAAATGCCCAAGCAACCCTCTTGTGGTTTCACTATGTCCAATAAGGCCCCAAATCACACTAATAAGACCCTTTATGGTCCTAATCTCTCAATTCAGACCCCAAGTAGTCTAAATCTCTCCAATGCACACTCTATTGGACTAATACTCTCAAATCAAACCTCAAGTGATGCAAATCTCTCAAATCAGACCTCAAGTGATGCCAATCTTCGCAATGCACACTCTATTGGACTAATACTCCCAAATCAGACCTCAAGTGATGCAAATCTCTCCAATGCACACTCTATTGGACTAATACTCTCAATTCATACCCCAAGTGATTCGAATCACTCCAATGCACACTCTATTGGACTAATACTTTCGAATCAGACCTCAAGTGATGCAAATCTCTCCACTGCGCACTGAAATGCTCCAAATCTCTCAAATGAAGCCCCAGATGCACAAATCAACACCTATAGCAGACTAGGTCAAATCCTAGCTTCCAACTAAGGCTCTAAGACGCTAAATCAACCCTCAATGAGCACAAATGATATCAAACCAAGAAAATACCTCACTAAAAAGTAAAAGTCTTGAATACAAATGCTCCAAACGACCCCAAACTCCACTTGCTCCAATAGTCCTCCACCAACACACCTTGCAATGAGATCAAATCTCTACTAGCAACTCACATGAGTGGGCCCATAACCTATTGAGAAAGAGAACAAAAGAATGTATTTCAATGAAGAGGAACACAAACAAGTGTGAGAAAGGGATATTCAACCCATGCTAGGGGTTGCCTTCTTATACTACTCTACTACCTAGTGCCATGACTAACCATATGGGATAATTGTCTAAGAGGTATGCCCCTCTCTATAGGCACCACTTAAAGGACTTCCCTTCTCTAATATCTCATTGCTTTTACTACAAACAACACATAACTAAGGTTAGCCCATACTTAAGACCTACTTCAAACAACCTATGACATCCTACTCACTTCCTTCAACATGGATGGCCCCGTTTCGTAATCAACTGGGAGATTTTGAGGTTGAACAATGAGTGTTGATGTGCTCCCTCTACATCCTCCCTATTTTTCAATCAACACATAATACATAAACAATATATCAATTACATGATTCCTATTGAACAAGAAGAATGAGGCTAAGTTGCAATTATTGACCATCACTTGAACTATGGAACATGGTCAGGGTAGGCTTTTGGTATTCTCAATTTACGAAAAAAAAATAGAAATCTACTAATTGAAAACATCTTGAAATATACAATTTTGAAAGATTGCTTTATCACGACATATCAAATAGCAAAAAAGGTTCAAAATTATTTGATTGGGTGGTCAAGATCTCATAATAAAGAAAACCCCATCTCAGATCATGGGGGTCCATCAGATGCTAGACACTTAACCATCAGATCCGACAGTCCACTACCAAGTACCAGCTGGACCCCCAACATTTGGGACTACAGAAACACTTTCATCTACTTTTATTATCCACGGAACTTCTAATTTCTATTTCGTATTTTCTAAAATTGTGAAACCTCCACGATCTCCCAATGTCCAATTATATTAAAAAATAAACTATAAATCCACAAAGCCATGTTTTATCAAATAAAGAGAAAAGCAAATTAGTGTTCGTTGGATAAAAGCTCAAAATTATTACCAAAATGTAAGTTGAAACACAAATCAGTCTCCTTCGCTGAATCTTTATTTTTATCTCAACAAATCCATGTCGCAAACTCTACGAATCAGTAAACATTCAAACATGAAATTTCAAAGAAAAATTTTCAATGTCTACATACCTTATGAAATCGAATTTCACTATATGTTTGTGTAAAGACTTGCTGGATTCTGTCTCTATGATCAAGAAACGATTTGTATTCTATTTCTCTCCATAGTCTCTCTAGTTTCCTTGTTCATGACATCTTACATGAATGAAATTCTAAGTCACTGATGAGCGGTCAAAACCTTGACTCCTCAAATCTAATGACAAACTCCTAAACCCAAACTGATTTCAAACAAGAATTCAAATGAATCACTAAAAATCAAAATTTATCCTACTGCCTAGCAAAGATTTCAAACAGTATTTGAATCGTGAGATGGGAACTCAGTCAAGTATAAATCTTGATGTTGCTAATGTGGAAACTAAATCAAATGGAAACTTTTTGACAAGTGTCTATCACCTGCGAAGATTACAGTTTTGAACGGATTCAAGGGGGTCCTTCTACGTCTTTTAAGAGAACAGTCAGTTCCGACGCCTCTAAGGAGCGAACCAGCTGGACCCCCAAATTCTTTGACCGAGCAAGAAGAAACTGAGACTTTCAGTACACTGATCATCGACCTCGAAACATTTTTACTATGTCTACACGTTAAGTACCCAACTGTACAAGATAAAAATCCGAACCCAAATTTTGATGAAGGAAAACCTGTTGATGAAGGAATCTGGGGGGTTCGGCGAAGGATAACTCCATAGCCATTGAATCCGACACTTACTCAGCAAGGACATCCCCAACCCCTCAGTTTTTTAAAACGGAAAATTTGCCAAGAAATTGGATCAGGTCCTGACTGTAAGTAAAAGGCGAGCTTCTACTAGGCTCAAGTCCTAAACTACTGAATTCTCTTTTCAAATCAAACAAGAAGGTGACTCAAAATCAAAAACTTAGGAACAAGGATCGATAATTTCTTCTGGAGCAAGTGGTTTTGTACACAACGGGCCATGAATCTGAATGCCTTGGTTCAGAGGCGCGGTAATATAGAGATTCTTCAGCGAACCAACTGAACCTCCAAATTCTTTGTCCGAGCAAGAAGAAACCGAGACTTTCCGTACACTCATCATCGACCTCAAACATTTTTACTAAGTCTACACGCACAGTATCCAACTATACATGATCAATACCCAAAATGTGATGAAGGATAATCTGTCGACAAAGGAATCTAGGGGTCCGGCGAAGGCAAACTCCATAGCCGTCGGATCCGACACTTATTGGGCGAGGACATTCCCAACCCCTCAGTTTTTTAAAACGGGCGATTTCCCAAGAAGCTGGATTGCATGCCGATTGTACGTGATGGATGAGCTTCTACCAGGCTCAAGTCCTAAATTGCTGAATTTTCTTTTCAAATCAAACAAGAAGGTGACTCAAAATCAAAAACTTACAAACAAGGATCGACAATTACTTTTGGAGCAAGTGGTTCTATAAGGAACGGGCCATGAATGTGACTGCCGTGGTTCAGAGGCGGCAGGAATACATAGATTCTTCAATGAACATTCCTCCCTCAAGCAAAAATGAAATGAAAACAAATCAAAATTCCATACCTATAGAGTTCGAGGAGCTGGAGCCTCTTGTTGATTCCCTTCCTCTGGAGTTCCATCTCCTCTCGATCGACTCTTGGTGTTTCTCGTCATCCTCCTCTACTGCATTCCAGGTGATGCAAAAAGCAAGAGATAAGTCGCGATGAACAATGCCGCGCCCAGGTACTAATTTAAAAAATCTTCAGTCTTAGAAAGTGAAGGGACAGAAGCTCGATCCGCACAACGAGAGAATCGTTGTTCGCACAAGCGCACAGATAGAACCTGAGACTGCTTAGACGCACAGACGCACAAATAGAAGCACCGTCCGCACTGGTGCAAAGACTGAAGCTTGTTCGGCACAAGCTTACACATTCAAGCTGGGTCCGCATAGACGCATAGTTTAGAACCCCGCTGCCATGAAATCCGACTCAGCGCTTGTGAGTACTTTCCACCCATCCAAGAATTTGTGGAAGTTTCTATTTTGAACTTGGTATCTACATTATGCATGCTTGACAATCCTATGCTGCTATTGCATGGTTGTCAAATGTCGAATCTAGACGTTCCAGACTTGCCAGCAATGCTCAGAAATCTCGCAGCACAAGCATCGTCATGCTAATTGGGTCTATTGCCTATTAATCGATTATGATAGAAGCCATGCATGCAGTACTGGTCGACAGTACTTTTGGCCGATTGACCGGCTTTTATAAAAGTTTATGTAATTGGATAATTTCGGGCAAGTTATAGGCTATGCAGAATGTCACTGATTTTAATTTATTTTTGCTGAATGACAAACTCTGCTAAATGTTAATGATTCTGGATTATTTCGGCCGAGTTAATAACTCTGGTAAAAGTTACTGATGTTGGATTATATTGGCAACTTAAAGGATTCGATGAATGTTATTGATTTTGAATTATTTCTGCCGAGTTACAAGTTTTGGTAAATGTTATTGATTTTGGATTACATCGGTCAAGTTGAAGGCTTTGATGAACATTTTTTATTTTTTTTATTTCACTCAGAGCCCCTAAACTTTTATGGAGAGGTGTACAATATGAATTAATTAGAGTATTAGACTCAAAATATCTCTTTTCAAGAAATGCTCTTGGAAAGTTGGAATGACTTGGGGAAAAGCTGGGGTGAATTGACCCCCTCGCATGTCCCCAAGGTAGAACCTTGAATCTTTTTTCCCACTCATTTTCAAATTTGTAATTCATATTTGCAATCAGAGGCCCCCAAATAGCTAGGACAGGCATAGAAGATATATTGTTAAGCCCAAAATAGGGGTCTTTTTATTTATAATCACCCCTACACTAACTGAGAGGGGACAAGAGAGGGGGTCACTTCACACGGATCCAATTAAATGACGCTATTGACCCCTAACTGCTACAAAGTCCTTTTTCTTCGGATGATGAAAAGATAGAATGTTAGCTTCATCCTTGTAAATACATAACTCAAAGTTATTCTAATCTCTGGACATACATTAAGGTACATTCACACTTGGAGTTAAGTGTAAGTTAACTAGGCAATTTTAAAAGCATAAGTTCGTGGCTGTTCCCACTTGCAGATATCGGTAAATCCCGAGCCTACGTGGATGCCCACTTGGCATGAAATAAGAGTGCTAGTTAGGAGGGAATAGTAGTTCACTGTACCGGGTGTTACGGTGCTTGTGGCGGTTTGTACGTAAGAGTCGAAACTTCAGAAAATGAAGATTTGAGGGATTTACGACCGATTTTTATTAATGAGGCTTGAGATGGACGATTAGGAAAGAGCGGCGCCTATGCTTTGCGAACTACCGGAACCAAAGCAAAAGATCCCCAAAGTTACGGCTGACAATTTATCAAAAATATTGAAATAGAATGGAATGGTGGCGGTGAGATGCATGGGGCCTTTGGGTATAAACTACAGTGCCATGCCGACGTTGTCCATCGCCCTCACAACATTCTGGTTTCTTATAGCATCTTCTTGATTCTGCCGTCTTTGATCAGGTCTGTATCGATGGTCCCTCTCACTCTGATGCTCCCACTTGGTTTTGCTTTCTGTACAAATCTAGAATTTGTTGATTAGTCTACTGACTAGCTTGAATGGGGTCCAGTGAAATTACAGGAATCTTACCATGGAGAACATGCTCGATGTTGCAGCATACGGTGCAGAAGCTGGGAGCGGGTCTGTTGTAGCAGAAGGTAAGTTTGATCTCCTCTTCAACTTGTGAAATCTCATTTCCATAACAAAGCAAATCTGCGCAACAGACAAACACATTCCGATGCTGCAATGAGTATTTGCTCACAATTATTTCAATGAATTCTCATGATTGTGCAAATGTGAATGTACCACCATGCATGTCAACCAAGCAAAAGCAACTCCCGGAAGGCCAATTCTTCCTGTGCCACGCTGAAGTCCTTCCACCGTAGCAGGTCACAGAAATCCACCAAAGCATGCAAGGAAAGATCGTGGGCCTAATTGGCTACCCCAAGAGGTCCTTGCATTGGTGAATGCAAAACCATACATGTTCTTGGAGGAGATGGACATGGTGGATGGTCGCGATCTGATGAATCTAGACTCCAGCAAGTGGCAACGAGTTAGTCAAGATGTCATGAAGTGTGGTTTCTCACCGTGTCCACGTGATGGTGCAGCATGCAAGACAAAGTGGAACCAGATTATACCTGAATATAAGCGCATCGCAGACTTCTTTGCTCGCACAGGCAGGAATGGTGCAGACTATTGGGATCTCACAACAGCAAAATGGAAAAGTAAAGGGTTATCGCGTTCATTTCCCCAAGACATGTTCTACAGCATAAACGAATGGTACGACAACAAACCAAGCATGCAACCACCGCACGTCCGAGACCTCCTTTCTCAAGATGATGGGAATTATCGAACTCAGAAACCTCGAAGCAATGATGTTGAAGAGGTGGACGACACTGATCCTCAGTCAGAGGACCCCATGGACATAGCTAACGAATTGGAATTCATTGATGGCACCAGGGGTCACACACCGTCTATGCAGTAGAGCCAGAGCCAAAGCACGGCATCCGGAGCGCCCACATCTGCCAAGAATGTTAGTCGCAATGCAAGACAACGGCCCGTAGTTCCACCTGGAGTAACCCCGCTTGTCATTAGCTCCGGCGACACATCTAAGTGCAACGGAAATCACCGGGTGGGCAACACTGCTGTTCACCGCAAGAGCTTATTAGGGCACAGTATTATAGCTGAAGCCACACGAGCAAGTAGCGACATCATGGCCGGAAAAATGAGAGAGATGGCTCAAGCGAGTAGGGAGCTTGAGCGATCCAAGATAGAAGTGCAGCTGAAATTGTTTTCCGAACAAATGGAGTATCAACATGAAAAAAATCGCTGCCTTCATGAGAGCAGTTGCATTGCCAATGAAAATGCAAAGCTAGCTATTGAGAAGCAAAGAGAAGTTGTGAAATGCTTGGCTCAGTTATCATCTGTGTTAAGCATAGGTCTACACCTCCCAAATGGAAGGTCAATCGAAGTTGAGCCATAGGCGGCCCCTCCAATTCCAGTCGAACATCAGACGGTGCCAACTACAAGCTCCCTTGTGTTATGTGCAGTGACTCAACATGCTAGTGCTCATACTACAAGAAAAGTGGTGACTGTTGAATCCACTGAGTAGAATTGAAGTTTGCCGTTCATTTGCAGCGTAGAAGAACATCATCAGTTCATGAAATTGAACTTTGTCAAGAAGTGGTTTAGCCAAAAGCTACTTTCACTATGCCCACACGAATAGTATGAATATGTATCGCTTCTAAATGATGAATATGAAAATTTGTATTTCCTCTTATTATGCGTGAGATCCATGTTTGAATCACAGCATTGTTGCTAACATTCAGGATGTTTTTATAAAATCAACCAATATAGCTATTCATTCAAATTGTGACTTCAGCCCATAACAAAATGAACACATACATATGCAAGAGACTATGAAAAGTACACACACATATATATAAGTCTATAGAAAAGCTAAAGGCCTCATTACCTGCAAAATTCATGTGTGGACATTCCTCTGCAATGCGAGGAACACACCAAGCTGTCGTCGCTTCTCGGTGCCCTTGGGCAGACCACAATCATCACGGACCCCCTCCGCAGGCTCCATGACACCGCCTTGTTCATCTCCAGCATTGTCCTCCAATCCTTCTGTGCGCAAAACTTGGAGAAGTCTCTCAACATCTCCATGAGATTGCCCAAGCAACATGTTGTGAAGTATAGCACAATATGTAATGACATCAGGTAAAAACGTCACTTGCAAATCTGACTTCACCAAGAGCTCCTGAAATGTCATCTTTAAGATGCCGAAGGCGTTTTCCACCATGCCACGACCTCGACGGAGCTTTTTGTTAAACAAGCTGTCCGCTACTGGCATATTCCCCTCTCCTCTGTGCGGAACCATTAGCCATGGTAGTAGAGGATATCCCGAATCTGCAAGCAAGTAGGGGGAGAACCCCTCAAAGGAAACTGCAACATCCCACAACGTACGATGCATTGCCTTGTGATACAAGGATGACCTACGCAACACGCGCGCATCATTCGTTGACCCAGGCATCCCAAGGAACAAATCAAGGAGGCGCTTGTTACTATCAACTACGGCCTGGCAATTTAAGGTATAGCCCCCGGATTTGAAATAAAAATAGTCCGCAGAGCCATACTGAGGTTTGCAGATGGACATATGTGTACCGTCTATGGCCCCAAGGACTCCTAGAAGGCTGCAAAGTTCATGGAATCCAGCTTCAGTTTCTAGCAATTTTTCTCCTATAGGCCACGAGATTTCAGATCTTAGGGTAACGTTGATAGCTTGGACTACCTCATGCAGCACCAAGGACACTGTACTTCTGCCTATAGCAAACATTTCACTGCAAATGAACAAACTAGCACCGTGAGAAAGTTTGAACAATGTGCAAGCAAGTCGAACTAGCACTGGAATAGCCAAGCGATATTTGGTGTCTTTTTTTTTAATTGCAAGCGTCAACAATACAGCCAAACTTTGCACCACTAGTTTGGTCATACGGAACATGGATATCCACCGTTCATCATCGTACTGCTCTAAGAGAAATCGGGAGAACCAAGCAGTGGATCGGGGCTTCACCAAATAGCCCAGGTCACCATCGAGCAAGCTGAAGACATGACACAATCTGAAGTTATGGAGGGTAGCCCGTGTGACAATTTCAATGTCCAAAGAAGATTCGTGTGATGCCTCCGTTATGCTTTGAAAAGGATTGTCATGTTCATCTTTAGTGTCCTCAGGGGCTGGAACCTCGAGCGCTCTATTGGCAGACAACAGTAAGAGGAGCAATGTGGAGGCAACAGCCATGAGCTCCGAAGGAACAATGGGGAATTCCATATCCGCCTTTCATGACAATTGCACAAGAATGCAACTAAAATTAATGGGCTTGAAAGAATTTCAATTCCATGAAAGCAAAAGTCAGCTTTAGGACTATTCCATTGCATTCCAACAATATTACTCTGCCCAAGCATATAAGATTGGGAGAGGGAATTTCAAAATTAAGGGTGGAAATCACCTAATGTTGATAGCCTTTGATTTTGAATAGAACTGGAGCAGAACGCTACCTTTTCCACAATGTTGCAAAGGAAACAAGTAGTTGCAGCCAACGATCTAGAAGGGAAAAAAAAATTAAGTGTTGGCATTGTCTCATACAACTAACCCTAAACCCTAAGTCACAACATTGAAGACAATCAAGATCCTTCTACTGTCTACGAATACAACAAATAAAATTTGACCACTAATATGAAGCAAAATTTTGAAACATGATTTGCCATTTTTTCGACGAAAAGGGGGGAGCAGAGGTAGCATGAGACATACCTTCTAAGGATGCAGTGTGGAAGGGGAGCTCTCGTAGGCCGAAAATGTTTGCCACAGCACCGCACACCTCAAAGTCAGCACGTAGTTTCCTTTGTTTCAGTAGAACTGTCAGTGCTCTTCAAAAACTTCTCACCATTGAAGGAAACACCATACTACACACTCTACCAATGTACACACGAGACAAGCAGAAGAAATTGTGGAACTCAAGCGTCTCAAGAATTGCACAAGAAGCAAGAGAGAGAGAGAGAGTGACACCGTCACACAGGAGAAAGAAGTTGAATAGTTAATGTCAGTTCTGGAACGGAGATTACGTAGGGGCCCACGTCCTATAACTTTTGCAATTGGCCATGTCAAGTGTGACCACTTCCAGGGAAGGGAGTTGTTAAATCTGATGTGGCTCTCAATAAAGTTAAAAGAAAAGACTATGTGTGAATAGAAGTGGTTTCCTGCATCACCATTCTTTCTCCGGTTTTTATGACTTGCTTCGACCATAAAGCCTGCCCCCAAAATGGGGACCCTATTTTTATTCCAGCACTCTTATCTCTTAAGGAACGGATCCTTCCTAAGGCCAAGTGTGACTGTACCATTACATGAAGTTGTTGTCCTATTTAAAGGTTGGATTGGGTGTTACTAGAGTAGATATTGTGTTGAAATTACACATGTGAACATGGCAACTGGTTAAACTACATTGTCCTTAGTTCAAAACTGGATTTGTGAAAATGACGTCATACATTTGAAAAACCCTCATATCTTTAGAAATCACCATGTGCTCTTTACCTCACTTCAAATCCATTGCAACGAATTATATTTAGAAAGTGATAATATTTTTCTAGTAATTGAAATTTGAAGGAATTTTTAAATGTTTCATTCAAAATTCAGAAATAACTAATAGTGATAGTATTGTTGAATCCAACTATATAGATGGAATCTATAAGTCAAAATCTACAACTTGTATGTGTATACCAATTCTAGAATATGCTTCCAAAAAGTACTTTATAGAGATTTTCCTTAAATCATCAATATTGGAGCTGAAGATGGATATCGATAGGTTAACAACCATCATCTAAGGGCTAGCATACGTACATTATTGCTTTTAATGGATGGAAGTAATTTGACTCCCTTGTTCTTTGTAGACTTAAAAGTACTTTTTTTATTCATTTTATGGAGTTTTAAGGTATTTCCTCTACATAGAGGCATTGATATCTCACAAGTTTTCTAAAAAGCATTGATATGTCTCATGACCCTAAATGTGACATTCAACTCCTATGGTATTCAATCATTCTAAGGAGCACTATAAGGAATTGACGCTTTAGGTGATGAGACTAAATTTCTATAAGAGGATATATTGTAAGTAGCATCCAATGCCAAAAATCCTATTTTACATCAAACAGAGTGCCAAACATAACATAAACATGTTATGTTACATGTTACTATGGATATTAAAATAGGGGTATTTCTTTAGATGTCACCTACAATCTATCACATGAAATGATGAACTTTGAGTTCATTTTACTGGAAAGAATTTTTTTTTTCATTCCTACACATCAAAGAAGGCATTATCACTCACTAAGAATCGGAAGTGCTTACATCAAATGCAATGGCAGTAAGCAAGCTAAAGAGAAAGAATTATTTTGCTAGGTTCTTATAGTAGCGGTGACTTCTTGTTGACCTTCAATTTGTCTGCATGTTGTGTCCTCCGATATCTCTTGAAGTGCCTCCAAGTTGTTTACTCCAGAAGCTTCTTCTCCACTACCATCTCCAGTAACAAAATGAAGTGCTTTGAGAAGGTCACCTGGTGTGGACTGACCTGTTTTTGACATGACTTTCTTCCCTCAGGTCATTCTAGATCTTTGCAGCTCTTTGGAAGATGAGAAATACAATGACCTACACCTACTCTTTCTACTTCTTGTCAACGTACTAGGAATGGCCTTGCCCAAGTTCTCTACAAGCATGAGAAAGATGACTACATGAAATCTAACACTCTGAACCCCGGCGAGCACTTAGAACTAGAAGTATGCAATGACTGTCGCTTGTAGAAATGGCATCTACTTATAAAGTTCAATGGAATGGTCTAGAAGCACATAATATCACATTGAAAAGTTTAGTGTTGGCAGAGGTTTGAATTGGAAGAGATGAAGTGGTATGTTAAAGTTGGCTTCATGTGTCGTAAGCATTCATAATTGAAGGCAAGTGAATTCATATAAAATCTCATATATTCCATGAATGACGGCCAAGGGGTGGCTGCTGTAGATTTAGGGATTTGCTAAAGAAGGGTACTATAAAGGGCATACAAGGCAACGGAGGATAAGGTGGATATTGTCAGACTTTGCTATAGATGAAGGTTTATGGTTAAAAAATATTGAATGGCAGAGGGGTTAGTAAAGATTGGATGCGGAGGGTGTCTACTGACATCAATTCAATAGCCATTCATTTCACTACTTGTTAGTATGTACTTAGTGTAGATGGTGGCACATGATGGTATTATAATAGAAGTGGATGGTGGCTGAGGGTTTGGCAAAAGTAGATTTCAAATATCTATTTTTAAAGAAGACACCAAATGCTGAGCATGGTTGTCATAGTGGACGGACGTCCGGTTCGCCCGTCCGTTAGAGGTCTCACCTGTCCGATACAGTCAACACAAAGTTGACTTTGTGAAAACAGAAAAATAGGCCACGTGAATGCCACATGGATTCTGGAACATGTAGGGCGCGGACGCCATTGTCAGGGCGCAGATGGGATCGTCAGGGTGTGGACGCCATTGTCAGGTCGCGGACGGGATTTACATATGCTAAATTAATATGCTTTTACATATTTCCATTTCATATTTCATATTCCATATTCCATATTCCAAGTCACTCCAACACTCCATTTTTTTTTTAATGTTACATCATATCACCGTAACACCCAAATCATTTCCATATCCAAATCAATCCACCATTCCATATTTTTTGGGGGTGTTAAATTACATCATTGTAACACCCAAACCACTTCCATCTCCAAATCACTCCACCGTTCCATAAATTTTTTGGGTGTTACATCATATCACACTAACACCCAAACCATTTCCATATTCAAAAGCACTCCACCATTCATATTTCTTTTAATGTTAGATTATATAACTCCTTAAAAATAATGAACAACTCTAAAATAAATTGGTATGCTTTTCAAAAGCTTGGGTCACTCCATCTCCCCTTTTGGACATTCATTTTTAAAGCACACTTCCATTCCAAGTCACTGCCCTTATTTTTTTGGTGGAATCATTCCCTTTCCTATTTTCTTGGCATCATTACCAAAAGTCTTGTATTTTAATTCAATGCCACTTGTGTAGAGTGGAATGATTTTTTTTTCCTATTTTATTTTCCGTGATTAGCACAAATGTTCCATCTCTAACTGAGGCCATTTATTTATCATTGATCATTCCCATTCATTTCATTTTTTGCTTCATTAGCAAAACTCTTTCATCCCAAGTGAATTCCATTTATTTTTTGTGGTATCCCAACTCTATCCGAATTGAATGATAATTTTTGGAGGGTGTTAGTTCAAATCATTTTGACACACTATTTTTTCACTTTTTGTGGACTTATCTCTCTCACAAAATTGTTCCATCCCAACCCCAAGCCATTTTGTATTTGTTCCATCATTTCCTTTCCTATTTTTTTCCATTAATGAACAAAGCCCTTCCCATCCCAACTCTATGCCATTTTGGAGGGGTTGGATCATTCTCTCTCTTTTCGGGGGCTTCATTCCTAAAACTCTCCCATCCCAACTCATGGTTATTCTTTTCTTTTTTGTTGAAACATTCCATTTTCTATTTTGTTTTGGTTCATGAATTAGCAAGACAGTTTTATTTGAACTCATAGTTTTGCTTTATTTGTTCAATCTTTCCCTTCCCTATTTTATTTTTGATCATTTACTAAAGTTCTTCAATCTAAACTCAAAGCCATTATTTTTATTTTTTTGTTCCATCATTCCCTTTCCTTTTCTTTTTTTCTTCATTCCTAAAATTCTTCCAATCTACTTCAATGTCATTCTTTTTTTTGTTGGATCATTTTTTTTAGGGGGCTTCATGAACTCCTAAAACATAGGCATAGTGAAAACATAAA
Source organism: Straminergon stramineum (assembly GCA_963920665.1). Lineage (NCBI taxonomy): Eukaryota > Viridiplantae > Streptophyta > Bryopsida > Hypnales > Calliergonaceae > Straminergon > Straminergon stramineum. The sequence continues at coordinate 11,306,889 of OY987270.1, read as the reverse complement.
GTGTATGTATTTTTATACCAAACTACTGCATTCATTGTTTTTATTTAAGTTTTATCATCAATTCATAGAACTCATAAAAATGCAATGAGAAAGAACAATGAAATGGAATATTAATATATTATGAGATTTTGAGTATAGAACACATCCAATTTTATATATATTTTGAGGTGTTTGGCAATTTCCAAGTAGGTACACATGGTCCTCTATGAGGATGATTTACCTTCTATGCCTAAACTATATGCTAAACTACACAAAGTGAAACAACTAAATACTATGTACGATAACAACAATCTGGCATAGTCCAACAGTGGGGGGCATTTTTCAATGTGTCTAGAACATCTGGCACTGACGCCCTTTCACTCACATCCTCTTTTACGAGGCTTTCCAATTTGATCCTGAGGTTCTGATATTGCTCTGGATTCTTCGTTGTAAAGTATTTGGGGTTCCAGTCCTCTTTCCAAATTGCAGCTGCTATCCATCCCGTCGCATGTGCATCAGTAGCCATGGAGTACAAATGTGTTTTCTGCATGGCCTCAATTGAATTTGCTGAACCCTGCTCTCTGTATACATAAAACAATTCAAGGGTTGCAAACCTTCGCTTCTTCTTCTCCTTTGCTAGAATCTCCATGTTGGGAAAGCCATACCTTGATGGCTCCTTCTCTACAACTCGGCTAGAAAGTCCCCAATCACATATCCCTATGTACACCCTGTGTTCTTTCCAATCATCAAAATGGAGCAAAACATTGGATGGAGTTATGTCGTTGTGCATGTACTGTGCATCGTGGCATTTCCCCACAATGACAAGCAAGGAGAGTGCCAAGTTCACTCGGTTCTTTCGGTAAGTTGCAACCCATGCAAGCTCCTCTTTTGTCAACCCCGTACCTTGTTCACGCTCAATGTCATCCACATCCACTGATTCGCTCACTTTCGAATTGTATTTGGATAAGAAAGAAATTAGAGATCCTCCATTCCACCACAACATATAGCCTTCCATCGTTTTAGGGTGGAGGTACGCAATTCGAATGATGCCAGGATGTATCACTGGACACCCTCCTGCCTCATTGATGATTCCTTGGCGCTTCTCCTTTTCATTTGTGGTTTTCAAGCTCTTCCCATCAAAAAATATCCAACTAGGAATGCTCTCAAGTTTTGTAAGCATCACCTTCCTCACGGTCCCAAATGAACCAACCGCACTCTGTTCCAGCATGGGGATGACTTTTACTGAACTTTCAAGCCACTTGAATGTTCCACTCACACAATGAGCCCTTATTGCGTCTTCAATTGTCGCTTTCCATGGTGCTTGCTTTTTCTTATGCGATGAAGAAAATTGTTGAGCAAAATTTTGAATGATTTTCAATTTTGCAACCAACTCTTTGTTCTGCATGTCCCAATCGCTACCATCCTCTTTCTTACCCGTGTGGTAACACCAATTTGACACTATATTGGTTGTGAGGGCAACCACCTGTTTATCCAGCCAGTCTTGGTGCAACCAATAATCAAAGAAATTGTTGAATTTCTCAGATGCTTCAAACTTTGACTCTAGCTCCTTTCGCAGGTCCCTCGTTAGTTTGTGGTATCCTTCTTCGTTGTGCGCCACATACTCCCTAGTCAACATAGTTGTACCTCGACGAGTATAGAACACCACAGCTATTGCTCTCCCTTCAACTATGAATTCATGTGGAGGCATATGGGGATTTTGGGCTTTTTTGCGCTTCTTCTAGCCTGATGAGGAAGGATTTGATGAACCTGAGGACATCAATGTGTTCATGGATGGAATTACCATCTCACCGACATCATCCAAATCTTTAAATATAGGACGTTTTTCCATAGATCCACTCCCTTCCCCTGTCATAATGAAAAAAAATTGGTACGATGGGCCTCCGTATCTATCCAAAGGCACGAAAGTTAAAAAAATTTCAAAAAAATCAGGTCACATATGCAGGCCAAGCCCACCACCCACCAAACTCACTCACATAGGCCGCGGGGACAAACTAGCGTGTGAGGCATAGGGCGCGGACTTGGCAAAGAAATGAGGGCGGGGACTCGCTTTATGTAGTCCCCCCGCTCACATCCACGCCCTGTTCCCTAGCGTTCCCGCCCCTGCACGTGGCATTCCCGCCCCCCACCATGGAGTTTGCGCCCTGGCGTCCCCCACCTCCAACTATATAAAGCCGTTTCCGCCCCATTTATGCCCACCCTGCATACTCTTAGCCTTCCACCTCTTTGTTGAGCTGGTTGTGAGCGTTGTGCGGGGTCTACTTGATTGCCACGTTGGAGGTTCTCGAATTTTTCTACAAAAATGGCTACACCACCAAGAATGACCAAGGAGGAACGAGACAAGACCCGACTGCGAGCAGGAACCAAACATCGTAAGCGACTGCATGTTCTACGAAACCCTGCCAAGCTTGTATTCAAGGGGTGGGAGGACGTGCCTGACCCATGGACTTATGATGACTGCACCAATTACATCAAGTGGTGCCACATTGACAAGGTCTTACCGGAAGAGCGACATAACTTTCATAGACGCTTCTACAAGGCAAATTTGAAACATTGCCTTAACAATGAGTTCACGAATCGATGCATTGAGGTGTTCCAGGTGTTGTATGATGTCCCGAACGTCACACGCAATGAAGTGCATCTTTTCATTGCACGAGGGGTCCATGCGGAGGTGAAGTTGAACAAGAGAGTGGATTGGTCAACTTTGAAGACAATGGGGGAAAATGTCAAAATTCCTCCCCCAGAGAATGGATTCATTCCAAAGGGGGTAAAAAGATACCCAGAAGGTGGTCTATCGAAAAAAACTACACAAGTTCACGCACCACCAAACTATGACACTTCGGACTCATCTACGGACACCGACTCCGATGGATCTCATGTGCTAATTGTAGTCAGCCATAGAACACAACAACAACGTGCTAAAAAGAGGAGGGCTGCGCATGCAACTGATGAGGTTTTACCAGAAAATGTTGTGGAGGAACAAGTGCCACCTACTGACGAACCAGTAGTAGGAATTGTCCATGATACAACTGCTGCAAACCGAATTCAGAGTTTCTTGACCGAAGTGAATGACAAGAATGCGGAATTGCATTCTTTGTATGATGATGTTAACAAATTGAGGGAAGAAATCAAAGAGAAGGACAACATCATCAATCAACAACAACTTGAGATGGAGGTACTTCGATACGCTCTTGAGGCAGCAACATTGGCCAATGCTGGTCAGGATCCACGAGGGGAAGCGCAAGGGCCTTCAAATAATTCTCAAATTCCATTGGAACATGCAGAAGTTGGTACAACAATGGGTACTCAAGAAGATTCATTGTCCTTCGGAGAATTACCCACGAATGTAGTTGCAGCAATACCAGTTGACCAAAGCACCCAACTAACGAACGCGCTTGCAAACAATTTGAGATTGAAAAATCAATTGCATGCGTTGATGGAGCAGTATTACCAATGGAAGATGGCATGCATCTTTAGTGTTGACAGAACTAGGCAAATGGTGGAAGAATTCAAAAAAATTGACAACAATTACGGCACACACAATTAAGAGAGGGTTTTTGGTTTGACATTGTGGGCCCTGGTGGATGATCTTTTCAACATGGATGAAATGGCAACCATCAACATTAGTGGTGGACCAACAACTGTCGATTGGTCCAAACATGCTTGGGATTTCAAGAATGCAGTTGGCTTTGCCGTCGACCATCAAGGCAATCCATTACTATTGTGGCCAAATCCTTCAACCTTCGTGCATGATGGAACTACATGTCCCATTTGTCTTAATCCATTTGGCCCGGAAGGTGGAATGCACCTAGGCACGTGCGAACATTTGTACCACCCATTTTGCCTAATTAGCTTGATGATTATTCGCCGATGCTGTTCATTGTGTAAGGCTCCTTTCCATGAGCGCTTGTATGAGTTGTTTGGATTAGTTCCCTACATGCCACCGCATTGGGAATTCAATGCTGAAAATGCCCCTGATCATTCTCAAAAGTGGGGAACAGACTTGGTGTGGAGCTGGAAATTGAACATCCATTCGTTGGACAAACAAAACCTTTGTACCGAATGGGGTTGGGAAAGAGATCCGGCTCAAATTGTGGAGGTGTGCCACCACTTGGTTCCACTAAAGGACAACTTCAGCCAAGGAAGACAGAATTTCTTCTTCTAGTGCTTCAATGGGCATTGGAACGAAGCTGGACAATACTTCCAATTTGGACCTCATCCTCGTGGATGGTTATGGGGCGTTGATGGAGTTCGCATTACTGACGACAATGGGATGCGGATGGGGGAAGACATTGGCATGCCAGACCCTGTTGAACTTGCACAACTATCGGAGTCAGAGTGGCGAGAAACCTTTCGAAATGAAGGGATGGACTATTTGTTGGAACAGCATAGCCCGGGAACTCTCCAATGTCTTGAGAGCCTCAAACAATCACAAATATTGAGGGCTATATTAGAGGAAGACGGACCAGCAAGGAGAACTCGATTCGCAGTTCGTAGACTTCGTTTGGGCTTAGATGAAGACCTTCCAGTCCATGCCGGGACACATGACAATGAGGCTGGACCAAGTGGTAGTGCAAGTAGTCCAATGAACATTGACTAGGTATAGTTTAGAGTGTTTTAGCTAGTGAGCTTAGGTTTTCTTAGAAGACTTACTTTCCTAGCATTATATAGGCTTATATACTTTCCTACTTTATATTACACTATGCATATGAAATATATATGATTTTGTTTTGAATGGTTTTGCCCGAATTGACTTCGTTTATTTTTTGCACATACTCATTTGAAACGACTTGTCGACTTCATACATATTAAAATTATTTATACCATGAAATGAAATGTCATTGAAATGGAGTAAAATTCATTCCCAATTTCCAATCAATGAATAAAATTAGGGAAGGACCACAAATGTCATTTAATAGGAAAAAAATGCTTTTGAAATGTCGTTAATGCAAAGGAAATAAGGAATGATGGAACCCAAAAAAAAATGGGATGGTAATAGGTACATATTTAATTGCAAAATACTGAAATAGGCAAAGGAATGATGGAGAAAAGCAAAAAATAGGGAAAGAATGATATACCAAAAAATAAATGGCATTGAGTTGGGATAGAATGATCTTGCAAATCAAGCCCCAAAAAATTAGAATGGGTTTAGGGAATACAAAAATTAAATGCACTTGGGTCGAGATGGAGCAATTTGCTAATCAAGCACAAAAAAATTAGGAAGGGAATGATCAATGAAAAAAAAATGGCATTGAGTTGGAAAAAATTTAGGAAGAGAATAATAATGCCATTTAGTTCTTGTATAACTTGGGATGAAACAATTTTGCTAATCAAGAAAAAAAAATAAGAAAGGGAATGAATCATACCCAAAAAATGGCATGGAAGTGTATTGTTATCCGAAGCACCAAAAATTGGGAAAGGTAAATGGGAATCATTAAATTGGGATGGAAATAGGTACATATCCAATAAAATGGTTACCAAAAAATGACCATAAAATAAAATTGAAAACTTTAAATTAGGGAAGGAGGTAAAATGTCTTTGAGTTAGAATAGGGTTTAATAAATAAAAAAGTTAGTGAAAAAAATGAAATGTCATTGAATTGGATTAGGATTCAATGGGGATAAAATTTAGGTAAGGAAATGAAATGTCATTGAGTTGAAATAGGATTCAAATATTCAATGATAAAAAAAATTAGGTGAAGAAATGTAATGTCGTTGAATTGGAATAGGATTTAATGATAAAAACATTTAGGAAATGAAATGTAATGTCGTTGAATTGGAATAGGATTTAATGATAAAAACATTTAGGGAATGAAATTAAATGTCATTGAATTGGAGTAGGATTCATTTCCAATCAATGACGAAAACTAGGGAAGGGAAAGAAATGTCAATCCATTGGAATGTAAGTGCATTTTAAATGTTAATAAAAGCAAACAAATGTGAAAGAGATATCAAACAAATCTTATTTTTTATTACCTATTTTTTCATATGAGAAATGGGAAGTGAATGGAAAGACTCCAATTTGGTACCATAAAAAACATTTATTATTGAGTTGGGATGGAAGAATTTTGCTAATGAGTAAAAAAAATAGGAAAGGGAATGATGGAACAAAAAAAAGCTTGCTTAAAGTTGGAATAAAAGAGTTTTAGGAATAAATGAAGGAAAAAAAATGGAAAGCAAAAAAAATAGGAAAGGAAATGAGTTGGATGAATAAATATTGGCATGGAGTTCAAATTAAAGGGTTTTAGGAATTAATGAAGAAAAAAATGGTGGAACAAAAAACAGAGGGCAAGTAGTTGAAATGGAAGTGTTTAAAGAGTTCATGAAGCCAAAAAGAAAATTGAATGATTTACAAAAAAATTAATGGCATTGAGGTGGGATGGAAGAGTTTTAGGAATGAAGCCCCCCAAGATAGGAAAGGGAATGATGGAATTAAAAATTCAAGTGACGTATTGAAGGCCTAGAATTTTTTTTTAACTCCCTACTATTTCTTTCATTTTAAACAAAATACGGTTTTACCCTTTTATCTAGTACACTACATTTCCAAAACATTTCCTAAATATTTCCTCAAAGTGTCCTAAACACTTTAGAATTTAGAGTCTTTTTTTTACACCCTAAACTATTTGTTGGTTCAAAGTAGTTTGAAGTGTTACAAGAAGTAAGGAAAAACATTTTCCACCACAACGAAGGGTACATGCTGACATGCTCTTCCATGAAGTTTCTTCCAAATCTTAGTCAGTGGAGCTCTTTATTTGGCATCTTGCTTTCATTGTCTTGTCGGAATCCAAAACAAGTTGTTCAAGCTATAATTAATGGTTCCCCCGCTCCAAAAAAAGGAAGGATTGAAGGATGTCAAGCCCAAGCGCATTTCAAAGTCTTGCCTCCTGTGCTGGACGAGCACGTCCACGCCTTGGAGTTCGCGCCCTGACTTCAAGTCCACACTATGGAGTCTATGATTCAGCTGTGCTCTCTCAAGTTCTTCCGCCTTTGTGAATTGTCTGCCCTGGAGTCCGCGCCCTGCATCCGCGCCCTAACACAGCCCATTCAACGAAAACATTTTTGAGAGAAAGTGTTCTTGTCTCTCCACGAATATGAGGACTCTAAAGCAAGGTGTGACAACATTTAATGTTTCCCTCTTTCCATGAAAAGGGGGGACACCATCTTCCAAGACCATTAAATAGGAAGAAGGAGGGATCCCAGGCCCAGTGCATCCCCATGTGTGCACCCACATTTCTATAGTGGAGTTTCGCCCTAGAGTCCGCGCCCTGTTATGGAGTCCACGCCCTGAAGTCCACGCCCTGTGATGACGTCCATGCCCTGGAGTCCGCGCCCTAACTTCAAGTCCCCGCCCTGGAGTCTGCGCCCTACCTTCCTGTTCGCGCCCTGATGCCAGGGATTCAAGTGTGCGTTGTGAACGTCCTCCAAAAATTCTCAGAGTGTGCGTCCGCGCCCTACACTTTGGGAATGAAGAAGTCCGCGCCCTGCTGCCACACACATCGGTGAAGTCCACGCCCCTGCATTCCCTAAATATATAAAGAAAAGGAAGACCCAGCATTCCCCACATTTGTCACCTAGCCTCTATCTCTTGGACTTCAATTCATTTTGAGCTCCTTGTGAGTCTACTTGGGTGGCAGATGGCCCTAGTTTGCTGCTGAGGTGATGTCAAAATCAGTTCAAGTAGTGGATTAGCGCTAACTGCTGTTACTGATACTTTGTTCGGTACATCTACGATCTTTTTAACTTCAATACGAAGGAGGAGGAAGACATTTGAAATTATTTGTGAACAGTTGAACGCAATGGCAAGTCAAAGGAAGCAAACCAAGGAATGGGAACCATGGCTGAACTTTACGGAGAATGGGATGAAGGTGACTTGTGTTTTCTGTGTTGGGACCTTCAGTTACAAACGTGAGCATGCTTTTGCACATTTCGGATATGGCTCAAAATCGGAGAGGTCAATTTGTCGAAGTATGCCTCGTCATGTGCGACATAGATTTGCCAATTGTACAGGTTTTGTCCCGCTACGAATGGATGTTGAGGACATGTATGAAGGAGAACCAATTCAAAGTGCACCATCTAGAGCAACTACACGTGCAAGTTCAAGTGAAGCCACTGAAAATGAGGTGACGGGTGGGATCAATGGTGGGAGAGCGGAAAAAGGGGCAAACGTTTTAGAAGGAAATGATATTCTACAAATGTCAAATAGTCTTGCTGGATCGAATTCTACAAGATTAGGATCACTACGTCAGCAACGCATGGCGGATGCATTCAACATTGCAAAGAGGAAGGAGTTGGATGAGAAGTGGGCAAGTTTTTTCTATGAAGCAAATGTGCCATTTAATGTGGCAAGGCATCTAGCCTTCATTGAGGCTGTGAAGGCAACCTCACAGGCAAGGTTTGAATATAGTCCACCTTCTTACCATCAGTTCAGGACTAATTTAATTGAACCAAGGAGGTTGCAAATTGAGAAGCAGATTCAAGAGAAGGTTGGATTTGCTGTCAAGCACTATGGGGTGTTGATATGCACCGATGGTTGGGATGATGTCAATCGGAGGCCCCTCATAAATGTGATGATGTCATGCCCCACAGGTGATGTATTTTTGGGGTCAATTGATACTACCTCGCAAAAAAAAACCATGCACTACATAGCGGACCAAATGAAAGTGTACATTGAGAAGGTGGATCCCAAATATGTGACACAAGTGTGCACAGATAATGCAGCAAACATGCTTGGGGCATTGCAAGACATCACTCGAACATATACACACATTTTTGCGCAAGGCTACATGGCACATGCACTCGATCTCATGTTGGAAGATTGGGCCAAAATCCAGGAATTTTCGGATTTAATTGGCAGGGCAAAAAGATTGTGCCAATACATTCGAAACCATCATGCAACCATGTCGATTTTCCGTGAGTTGAGTCTGAATCTGCAACTCGTAGTGCCTAGCGAAACCCGCTTCGCTTGTAATTTCCTCATGTTGCAGCGACTGGTGAAACTCAAAGGAGTCTTGGAGCGGTTAAATAACCACCCGCGTGTTCTAAATTACTTTGATACCCTACGGAACGAACAAAATGGACTGTAGGCAGCTACCGCTTCACGTAATGTCAGAAGAACCATTCAAGATGTGGCTTTCTGGCAACGATGTGTGAATTACGTGTACATGACTGAAGACGTATTGAAGGCTTTGAGTGTGTTTGATGGACGAGAACCAGCCATGGGTCAAGCGTGGCTTGTAATGCACAATTTGCGAGGGCATGTGTATTCTTTAAGAGAACCACCTTTCAGCTTACGTGATGACATAGCAGTCATTTTGGAAGCATCTTTCAATGAAAGATGGAACATGGTTTTTGAAGATACACACTACGCTGCGGCCCTTTTGAATCCATATCTCTTGGATAATGTGGCGCTCAGGGTGGATGGAACTGCCCTACGTGCATTGTATAGAGTCATCCGCAAGATGGCAGATTTAGTGGGTGTGAATTTCGATGATGTGTTGGCGGAATTAACAGAATTTGAGGAGGGTAGTAGACTGTACAATCCAGCTATGACACCCAACATCCGTATGACACAAATGCTTCCCCACCAATGGTGGCACAGGGTTGGAGATTGGGCTCTTTCAAAAATTGTCGTGCGTCTTTTATCCCTCACGTGTTCTGCCAACTCTTGTGAAAGGAATTGGAGTATGTATTCCTTTATTCACAATAAGGTCCGAAATCGATTAGCCCCCGAAAAGGCAAAGTCATTGGTATATATTTATACCAATAGCTGTGTACTTCAGTAGCGACCAGGAGCTGATCCAGTTCGTTGGTATGATGCAAATATGTACTCGGAGGATTCCAATCCAAATGCCCTTGGTCCACTCCCGACGAATGAATGCAATCGGGAATTCGACGCAATGCAAGCAGAGGAAGAAGAAGAGGTTGATGGAGAAGCCTACGGAGCACCTCAAGAGTATCTGGCAAACTTAGATCTTTGGAGGCGAGGAGCTGATCACCTCGAGGAAGCAAGGAACTACTATGGAGATGCTGACAATGGAGAAGAGGAATTCCTTGATGGTTGTTGGGGTCCTTGGGGGCCACCCATTCCACCCAACCCACGTCGCAGTCCTTCACCTCCACTTCCTCAAAATGAAGGGATCGTTGAAGTCTCCGCTTTGTCGTCTTCTTGAGAGACCGACAATCCAAATGACGATAATGTCGATGATGGTATTTCCCATAACAACAACGACAATGATGACAACCTCCCTCTAGGAAATGGCGGTGGAAATGAAGATGGCGATGTAAACAGGGGGAGGAATGCAAATCCAAACCGTGGAGGATCTTCTCACAATCGAGATGGCAATACAAGGCCTACAAGAGTGGGGCCACCAACTCGAAACATTAGAGCTATTCAAGGACATCATGACATAAATGTTAGAAATGCAAGAGTGGCACGCCCTATTGCAAGAAACCAACCGGCTAGTAATGTGAGAAGGCCTTTTGATCCAGAGCATGTGGACCCTAATGATATTTTTGCATTTGTAGAACCACCAGAAGACCTTGCCCGTGTACTTGCTCTAGTTGAAGGCCATCCTACTATTTCTGACCAAGGTATACAAACGCCACATTCCATAGACCCATCTTCAGTAACAAATTCCAATGCCATCCGAAGACCTTCTTCAACAGGGTTAGGCTCTTTGGGGAATGTTGATTTGACTCTGCAAAGCGTTTCACGTGGTACTATTGGTGGTAGACCACCTATGGCCCCTCGGCCCCCCGTTTGTCATGAACTAGGTCAATATCAACAAGGCCGTGGACAGACGAAAGGCCGTGGAAGGGTTGGAGGCCATGGACAAAGAAAAGGTCAACATATTGGAGAAGCATCATCATTAAGGCCTACTAATCATCTACTCCTTGGAATTGAGGCAAGAGATCCAAATAGGGTGATAGAACTGTTCCTAAGTACATACGTACCAGGACCTAGTGGGTCAACCCTGGCATTTGTTGTTTCAACAATTCCAGGTGGGCCCACTATAAATTCTGATGCAAAAGACCCCAACGCACAACGACATAAGAAGTTCAAGTGTAAACATAGTCTAGGTCAAACTACAGTAGAACTTCGAAATGAAAACTCGAAAGTTGAGGGACATTGGACCATAGACAGTGGTGAAGCAGAAGATGAATATGACAGCAACGAAGATGCGAATGATGAGGCACCAAAGGATGATGATGTTGTTGTTCGAGATGCTAATGCAGCGGATCCAAGTGCCCAAGAAGTTCGTAGGTCGAGTCGTTTGAATAATTGAGGTTATTGAGTTGCATCGACGATAGATCTCAAGTCTTTAAGAGTTGAAGAGAATTGTAGCAATTGGAAGAAAGATGGATGAGAAGCCAAAGGAATGTCTTAGATAACCTATGAGAAAGTGAGCGTATTTTGGAAGTATAGATTCCTTGTATTGTTATTGTACTTTGCAATGTATGAATTTTATAAACAGTTTTGGTTATCACAAACATTGCAGCCTACTAATATTTCTTTTCTTTATTTTTGTGTTTGACGGGCATGTTGGAAACATTGGTGAGTGCAATCATGTAAAATATATTACAGTTACTAGTTCTTTTTAATGCACTGGGGTCTCCCATTTGTTCAAAAAATAAATTTATATATATATACATATATTGGATAACACCTAAGTAAAATCCACCATTTCCCATCCGCGCCCTGACTGCACGAGTCCGCGCCCTAACACTAACGCTGAAGTCCGCGCCCTGGATCTCGCTGTCCAAGGTGACGTGTCATTCAAAAAAATTCCACAACTTTGAAAAATTGAAGCTGTCCGGTGGGTCCGGACCGTCCGTCCGTCCGGTCCGGTTCGCCCGAGGGTCCGGGACGTCCGGTGACCCTGACCCGTCCGATATGACAACCCTGATGCTGAGCCAACTACTAGTTCTATTTCATAGTCTTATACAATTGATAGTGATGAATCATTTGAGCTCTTTCAAGTTCTCCTCATCTCCATTCCATACTTAGGATTAGAGGTCTTCATTTCTATTTCTCTATGCACAAGTTCTTGAGATGGCTTGCATTCGAGTAGATGGTCATGAGGTACCTCTTATATTTCCTGTAGAAGATGGAGGATGTGCTAGAGTTCTGAGTCACCTTCTTCACATCCGATTTAGATTTGTAGAGTCCTCCATCTATGTTGAAGAAGAAAGGATGTCAGAGTCAGGCAAGGTGAAAGAATTTTTCCTTGATGTGAAATCCACAAAAGATGAAGGACATTGCTGGTACCTTCCCCCCAGAAACTATAGAGCATACGGACTCCCTCTTTCCATGCTAGGGACTTCCACTGAAATTTTGAGTCAGCAATCAGATAATTCAACGGTAGATATGCCGTATGTAGTCCAAGGTATTTCACCTAGTGCAAGTCCTCAAGTTTCTCCGATTCTTATAAAGCCTTAATTACTTCACGTTGTCAAGGTAGAGAAATTAGATCCAATCATAGAATTGTCTAGTGAATCGGAAGGAGAGTCTCTTGAGTTGACCTTCAAAAATCCAGGAGGTTCTATTATTTGGAACTACAACCAACGAAAGGGACCTATTGAACTTTACATTTGGAAGTCCATCAAATAGTAAATTACAATCCTCATTGTCTTGTCCTTTGTTGCATCCATATCCAAGTAGCAAAGTAAGTATAATGGACTGTTTGAAGAGACTAGCTAACATGCATCGATCTCAAAATGAATTGTCTACAATGGATCTGAGCATCATGAAGCACCACCGTGTTACGTGTCTTTCGGCAATATTTGATAGAGATATCATTTTCGAAATACTACCATGCTGCTCTACTTTGTCTTCATTAGCAGCACAGAGCTTGGAAGGAATGGACAAGTGCTATGATGGACACCTGTGGTGTAGGCTCATCACCACAAACATCAACAACTCAAATAACCTCAAGTTCCGCAAGTCCTACTGTGCCGGCCATCTTGCTTGTATGAACACACACTGTGATTATTTGAACAGAGCTTCAATGAAGAACGAAATAGAATGGAGTGGTTTCACACCGATTCCTTTTGCAGTTGGAGATGGACCTTCCAAAGACAGTACCTTTGTTTGCAAAGTGTGTAGGAAACCACCTTTATGTCTTAGCTCATGTAATGCTAGGATATACTATGCTTTTAGTGATAATCTAGAAATGAGTAGGGCCACTATTTACTTTGGAGAGCACAACCACCTGATTGCGAAGGGCATGTACAAAGATTCTAGAGAGGAAATTTGTGGGCTCATTGAAGAGCAGGTTGCTAGAGTACCAGCAACTACAAACTGGGCGATTACTTTATCCGCCAGTAAAGAGTTCTTAACCAACTATCTATTTCACATTGGAGATGGAGAGAAGGAGTTATTGAGAGGAGGAAATGGAGGAGGTTATGGACTGCTTTCAATATCTCAGTAGTCCAAATATACGAAACGTGATCTCCTCTTTCTACTCAAACAATCGAGGAGGGATCATAAACAACATTATGACCATGAAGAAGAAGTCGAAGTTTGAATTCATACACGATAGCGTCTTCCCTAGCCAAGGGAATGAAAAGGTTTATATCTTCAAAATGCTCACGGAAGGACCCAGAAATGGAGTGGACTTTATAAGGCGCATGCAACCAGGAGGTAATCTACAGAATGCATGGTTGATGTTTAACCACGTGAAGCGCGTGAAGGACTAGACCATAATGGTGAAAGGACATGTTTGTTGCATTGGAGTAGTTCTCTTCATAAACACACCTAAAAGTACATCAAGGAATCACTCCAACATCAACATATTTCTCTATGTAAGCAATACAAAGATTCAAAGAATATAGATCAGGTAGAGACCTGTTACCTTACAATTCAATCGTGGTGGCTATCTTCCGGAGCTGCAAATGAAGAAGTACTTCATCACTTAGACCATTGGCTAGCATTCTGGCATTTTCAATATCAACAATGGGGAGGCTTCATGGACATGGTGAGTAAAGCAATTATTTCTATGCATAAAGGGATTTCAATTTTTGAAGGGGTCACACTGTATAATGTAAAAGTAAACATATGGTGCTACATCTAATTTTCTTTGTTTTCCAATGATGTAGAACAAAGATAGATTTTAATTTTTTTTTTAAATTATGTGAGTTATTCTTCCAAAATACCCAACTAAGGGGGTCTATCGAATATTGAAAAAATGTATGTCGGGTTTGACAGAAGTCTTTGTGGTGTTTACTAGACCCCCTCTTTGGGTGCCTTTAAGTGAACATGCAATTCTTCAAAGTCCTCATGTAGAATGTCAGTACCTCCTTGAACCAAGAAGTGGAAAGAACATTGTCTTGCTCTATTTTTATGTAGTAATATATGTGTATTTGAAATTCTCTTTTGAATGTCATTTATTGTATGATAGGACATGTTTAGTGGACCACAATAGAATCTATAATTACAATGTATATGAGGTTTTCATAGTAAAGTGCTAAGTCTTTCCTAAACTTGTGTTCACTTCTAGAAATTGAATTTGGAAGAGATGCTTGACCTGCCATTATGCAATTTATCTAAAACGGTTCATAACAAATGGCTCCAAATGTCTGGAAAAAGGAAGAATAACTTATTTGATGCCACTTGTGACGACAGTATTTGTGCTTGGATGCAAATGACCAATTATCAAGCATACCTTAGAGGTCATACACATGGCTCTGGTCCATCAAAGAACGAGTTGAAGCTGAGGGTTGCCACTAGAAGCAAAGATCCAAAGAAAATTGCAAAAGCGTTCAACACTTTAGCTGGAGTAGAGGGGCTTGGAAATCAAATACTGCATTTGGAAGGAGGGGAGATCTTTGGAAGCACAAAGAGGAAGTTGAATGTACCCATAGGAGATGATGGAGACTCACACAGACCAGACATAGTGAATTTCTCTCAACCGCGTGTGCGTATGAGATCTACAACAATTTCTATAGAGATCTTAGAAGGGAAAGGTAATGAGCTTGACGCAAATAGTTCTCCACATGTCACTATTGCGTGTGAAAGTGACTGTAACACATCAAAGTGGCATATTGCAAGGATCAGCCATAAATCGAATGCAAAATGTCATGCTCAGCAACATGGGTCAAATATCAAGTGCTCTGCCAAAATTGCGAGGGGAAAAAAGGGAACCCCTGCTCCAACCTATCGAGGTAGAAAAGTTGATCATGGTAGTAAGCGAGAAGTGGTGGTTGACTTCTGATTTTGTTGGGATGACATTGAACGTTGTGTGAAAGGCTCTAATCGAAAGTGGATAATTGATTGGCTAGAAGTGCTAGAGGTTTGGCTTGTAATGTCAAGGACACACCTAATTCAGGAGGAAACTCTACTCTTGCAACATGCGGGATTTCAACTCCAACAACACCCTCCGTTATCACCATGTCGACTTTCAACATGTCCAAGATTTTCAGGACTGCCTTATTTGACCAACCACCACCAAAGAATCCAAATGCGTATCCAACAATCAGGAACAATCGAACTATTCGGAGGATTATAAATGCACCAACTATAGAGCAACAGAAGAAGTGGGAGAGTGTAGGAAACATTAGAGGGCAAATTTTGGGAGTAACCTTACTACCCCAACCGGGCCTAGGTGTAATAGTCTCGCTAGAGACAGGGGTAGATCATAACAAAAATGTCTACCAAATTACAGTCAGCATGTTTCCTACATGTACATGCCCAAACTTTATAAATATGGTTGTTTTTGCTATTAGAGGTCAACAACAATGCATGAATTGCAAGCACTTATACTACTTGTATAGGTACTTCTGCAAGATGGATGTCAACGTAGACAAATTCATTCATGCACCTAGTTATAGCTTCAATGAATTGAAGGTACTTCTACTTCAAGCAAGAATTATTATAGTTCCCGAATAGGCATGGATGCTCTTTGAAGAATACTTCATTTGTATTGTATTCATTTACATATGTTATGATTGAAAAAATTTATAGCACATGGAATTAAAAATGTCTATGCATCCCCAAAGTATATTGGAATATCTGTCCTTAGTAAAGTGTTGTGAAGCAAGCCCTTGTGTATGACAACAAAAATTATTCATAATTTAGTAATATTAGTTTTGTACTGCAAAAATGAAAATGAAAATTTATTTCATTCCATTCATTATATATATTCCTAAACACCTAATTCATTTTCTTCTTCATTCCTTTGTCTCCCTTCTCTTTCTTATTTTTTCCAATGTCTTTTCTTTCTCTTTTGGTTGTCCTTGACATTCTTTTTAATCTTCTTTTTCCTTTCCCTAATATTTTTTTTAATACCCTTTGCACTTCTATTTTGATTTTTTTAAATTTTCCTTCCATCACTTCTTCCATTTCTTTTACTTCCCTTCCATTTTCTTTTCATTTACTACCCACTTATGTCCTTGTCGCAAGCCGTAATCTCGGAATCCACCGGGTTAGTATTAAGTAGTCTATAAATGTGTAGAATTTTTCAACATTTTTAGTAGGCAAAAAGGATTAGAACCTTCTTAGCCTAAACAACTCATTAAGGCTAAAAGGATTCCCCAGGTGTTTCGTAACAGGATTCAGGATGGAATCCAGATTCCGGAAACCCGAATAGCGACAGCCTATGGTCTAGAGTTCTGGTCTAGGAAACTAGGGAACCATTACGGGTAAATAGTCCACTTCAAGAACGATCGATAAGATGACAAGTACTTAACCCTGCCACTCTCATTTCTCCTTCCCCTTTCTTCCACAACTGTTGTGTGCGCATATAGTTGAGAGAAAGAGTGGTGAGTTAGCGATCGTTTCAGGAGCTATTGACTATCGAGATCTCAGTTTAAGTTTTAGTTTGCAATGGCGGAGGGAGATATCCGGAAACCATTGGTGACGAGGCGGATGGTTTGTCCGTCCATTCTGGAAAGGCTGAGAGAGCGGTCATAGTTGGAAGATGATTTGAATGAGATAGGATGTGTCGGCCTGTTCTTGAGGCCATGGATAGTCAAGAATGATAGGATGATTCAGGAGCTTATCATAGGCACCTCAAATTAGTATGAGTTGACAGTGAGGGGGTGACCCGGAACATGGACTGACAAGGTCTGGGCCAAGGTTTACGGATTCCCCAAAAAGGGATCTGGGTTAGCCTCCCGGACGGATAAGTTTGCAGTAGGAAAATTTAGGAATGCAGTCCATTCCAAGGAAGGGTATGCCATCAGGGACTGTCTAGATGCAAGTTAGAAGCAGGTCCTAGAATTTCTGATCCCAATTGTGTATCCAGAAAAGCCTACCCGGGTTACGGTTACGGTAGCCAACACCATTTTTGGCACTATGGAGGGTAGACCAGTCAACTGGGGCAAAGTCATTCGAGTAATAGTCTCCAAGCTTGCAGCCAACGTAGGAAAGGCAAAGACCAACCCAATTGGTCCTTACCTATTCCACCTCTACCATCATGCGGAACTTCTAAGTGATGCGGAAATGGTAGAGTACAATACTGGATCCACCATCCTGTAGTACGGCCTCATAGAAGAAGTAGAGGCGGAGCAGCCGCCAATTGAGGAGGAAGAGGAACCGGAAGAGGAGGAATAGCTCATGGATTGAAGGCAATGGAAGTCCACCGATCCGGCTTCACGAGGGAAACTTCCGACTCAACAGAAGATTTCGGCGGAAGAAGAAGGAGGCATATATTGATTCTTCAAAACTTGATTCAACTGGGTACTACAAGCCCAAGAGTACGACGAGAACCTGGTTGATCTTCTCCTGAGGATCAACAAGGAGTTGAGGACGGAGCCGGAAGACATACTCGATGCTTTGAAGAAACTTTCGAATCTAGAAGTGCTGGAGAGGAAGGAGAGGCAAATTGAAGGCCTGGAAAAGGAGAAGACAGACCTTCAAGCCAGGTTCAACTAGACTCAAGGAGAGTTGGCCGTAGCAAAGCAAAGGGAGAAAGAAGCCCTGCAGCTGGTCAAGAACCTATCTAGTTTGGTGGACAAGCCGGCAGAACTTGTCGTGAAGGCGGCTCTCTTGCAAAACCGGCTTGCAAAAGAAGGACATCTGAACGGATCCAAGGTGATTCGGATCCTAGTAGACTTCTCATCAAGGATGGAGTCTACTTTGAAGGAAATGTGCCAGTTCCTGGGACGGATTGATCCGGACCGTGTCATGGATTTCTCCAACTTTCTAGAAATCCACTTTGACACGGAGACTCCGGTGAAATTGTCAACATCAATGCCACTGTTGGCTAGACCGGAAGCCCCTAGGGAGACTCTCCGGCATTCTATAGAGCCCTTCTCAACGCAGCTCGCAAAGACCATCCGAGGAAGTGTGAAGACAGCACAAGAGTCAACTAAGCAGCCGGAAGCAACACAGGAGTTAGCACCGCCAGAGATTACAGTCTCGCCACCTGTTCCAGTATTCCATCTTTCGGAGAAGGAGCCATTTCAAACACCTCGGCCACAAACCCGGGGTGAATTGGCAGACCGGATCGGAGGAGTGTTGAATCCGGCCCGCACCCATCCGGAGGGTTTCGAACACATGCTGCAGCAACAACCGCGGAAGGAGAGGAACACCATTATTTTGGATGAGACATCTCTAGGAGAAGAAGATGAAAGGGAGATCACTTAGATTGAGAAATCTGAGGAAGAAGAGTACCGAACCAGATCAGAAGACAAAGAGGAGGAGGACATGGAAGGGGAATACTCTCCACCGGAAATCTGGAAGATCCAGACCCGAGCAACACTGAAGATGACTCTTGTGAAGGCAACTCCAAAAACAACTCCAAGGTCATCTACCCGGGCACCAACAAGTCAAGGCGGGAGTAGTCAGAAGAAGGCGCGGAAGGTGAAGTAGTTAGACTGTAGTTAGTTCGGATTTGAATTTTGAATTAGATCCGGGTTTCCAAGCATGGGCCCGGGTTTCGGATTTGTAGGATCTGACTTTTCAGGGTTTCTCGGGAAGTCTGTGATTGGTCACCTGGATTTCCAGGTGGCTTTTTGGCCTTTTTGGCTTTGGGGTTTTTGTGTTTTTAAGTGAGGGGCAAGTTTGTTGCCTCTCATTCCTTCCTAGCATTATAGTTTGTATTTTGTCATCCTTTCTTTAATTTGAGCCACCAAGTGGACCCTCAAGGATTGATTTGTCGTATATCTAGCTTCCTTGTGTTTTTCTGAAGTGTGTGAAGTGTAATTTAGGAGAAGGAAAGGAGGAATCCGGATCTGAGGAGACTTGGATCTGATTTGTAAGGAACGTTTGTGACATAGTCTAAGACTAGTGATTTTGGTCTTGAGCACGTGCCTTTAAAATACCGGAATGGAAATCCGATTAGGAGTGGTGTGGGTGCGAGTCTGGAATACTAGGGAGGGTTCCGTGCGGAAAGAAGCAACCGCTAGCAGAAGAAATCCCCATACCACTTATGAGAAGGACAACCAAACCCTAGGACCAGTCCAGCAAACGACTAACAATCCCCGTCTCAGTTCCGGTTTCTGTTGGTCTGTAGTTGTAGTGGAAAAGTCTAGAAGCGGCTCTATGTGACATGCCTTCCGGATTGGCCATCCGAAAGTTGTGAGAGTGTTTCCAATCTGATCTAGTGCACATTTGGTCTAAAGTGTGTTTTGAGGAAGTTTAGAGAGAGGAGAGAGTGAGGAATACGAGTGGTGAGTCCCTAACCCTCTATACAATCAAAGGCAGACCCTCTGAGGGTAGAATAGAGGTACCAAAAACTAGTGTTTGTGTGTGGAAAAACAGATCCAGATTCCGGATTGGAGTGGATTCGAATTGGATTTCGGAAAAGTAGTAATCTGGAAAAGAGAAAGGAGGTGAAGAGAGAACTTAAGTTGGTAAAATGGATAATCTCGGCTTACAGCAATAGTCTAGAATCCCCTGGGACAATATTTCGAGTTAGTTTACACGTTTTGGTGTTGTAAATGGTATTTACTGCCAGCTACACGTACGATAGTCCTCACTTCCCATTTTATCCATTCTCTCATTTTATTATTCCTTTGCTTCTAATTTTTTAGGTAATCTTTTTATTCATTTAAGTCTCACTTTCATGGCTTATTTTTGTCATATATTTCTGGGACGTGTTCGATCTTTTATAGGTCATTTATTTCTATTATTTTCTACAAATTTAAGAAACATGTTTACATGTGCCCTAAATCACAATCACCCAAAAATAATTCTTATAATTTAAAATTATCTCGTGCACCTTACCTACAAATGAGAGTGAGATTTCTACTAAAATGATTTCTTGTAGACATTTCACCCTAACTCGTTAGTTGTCCACTCACCCTTCACATGCCCTCTTATACTAGCACATGTTGGAAATCCCAATCCATATGCAATATTTAGAGGACACAATTCTTAGTATCCCTTAGAGTCACTCAAAAAATAAGAATTCACTATTGCCAAAGTGACATGAGTGTACTATACATTAAGCAGTGGGCGTATTCTTTCCTATAGTTAATAAACTAATTTTTCACAATCTGCACAAAATTATGAAAGCTTAAATGCATAGCCAAAAATACTTAGGAATCATAAAGTACAAAACTTTATCACAATCCACGGTCATAGGGTACACAGTCATAGGTCAAAAAATTTACTATAAATAATAAGGTTTCCTTGATTTTTTAGAAAAAAATACAAACACAAATTTTTGGGGAAAAAATTTCAAAAAAATAGGGTTTGGGGACTCACTGCTCACAACCTCCACGCTCATAGCTCACAAGCTCACTGCTCGAAGCTCATACGTTAGCATCGTTGAGACCTCTGGTACTTTTGGCTAGTCAATGACCCACCTTCGTTTTGTACCTTTTACACATCTTTCAATATCATTTGAGCAGAACCAGAAGTCCACCACCACCTCTCATTTACTTCTATAATCTTTTTTTCTCCCACGATAGGTGGGAACTGTAGATCCTTTTTGTCCCCTTGCAATTTTGGTAGTGCATTTGATATTGGCCCCTTGTTGTTGAGCTTGACATCTTGCGTTTGATTTGTGGTTGATCCTCGCTATGTACTACTTCGACATGTCATAGTCACTTTCAAATGCAATTGTGACATGTTGAGAAGGGTTCACCTCAAGTTGTAATTCTTTGCCCTGCATAAACTCCATAGAAGCTGTTGTGGACCTTGTTTGAACACGGGGTTGAGAGAAATTGACTTTGTCTGGGCAATGTGAGTCTCCAGCATCGCCAATGGGTACATTCAACTTCCTCTTTGTGCTTCCAAAAATTTCTTCTCTTTCTAGATGTGGTACTCGAGTTTCGACCCCCTCAACTCCAAGCAATGTGTTTAGGGCCTTAGTCATTTTCTTCGGATCCCCGCTTTGCCTTGCAGCTCTCAACTTCAACTCCCCCTTTGATGGACCAAATCTAGATGTGTGTCCTCTCAAATATGCACAATAGTTAGTCATTTGCATCCATGCTTGAATATTGTCATCGCAAGTGGCATCGAACAAATTGTTCCCTCAATTTCCCAACATTTGGAGCCATTTGTTATGAATAGTTTTCGACAAATTGCACGAAGGCATGTCTGCCATCTCCTCCAAACTCAAATCCTCCCAAATCGTAGATGGTTCAGGGTACATATGAATATGCATTTTTAGTCACATACCTCACAGGCAATTATATTTGTAAACTACAATGATTGAGTCTGAGTTTATTATAGATAACATCGAAGAGAATCAAATAGAAATAATTATAACAATACACTAATTCTCTAGAAAAGAGCAATGCAATCATCACTAAATTTCATTGTAATATAAAGTACACGTTTCTCAGGTCCATGTACTCAACTTTCATTTTTGCTTGGTTAGAACTAAAAATGGGGGTACCGGGAGGCACTGCTAAATCATCTATCGGATCCAACTGATGCTCTGGGGGTGTCCCTTGTTACCCTTGTTTTTGATCCCAAACAAACATTGTTGAGAAATTTATATGGAAGTGTATAAAGTATATGGGCAGTTTGATATAAAATCAATAAATAATATCTAAACATCCATACAACTATGTAGGTGCATAGAATTATTCCACTGGTATAGGTCTTCCTTAAGAATACAACTTATAAAATGAGATATTGACTTACCATTTGCATGAAGCCTCCCCATTGCCTACACCAAAAATGCCAAAATGCCAGCTAGTGGTCCAAGTGATGAAGTACTTCTTCATTGGTAGCTCCAAATGACAACCACCATGATTGTATCGCGAGATATCGTGTCTCTGCCTACTCCATATTCTTGGAATCTTTGTATTGCTTGCACAATGTATTGTGTTGCTATTGGAATGCTTCCTTGATGTGTTTCTGCGTGTGTTTTTGAAGAGAAGTAGTCCAATGCAACAAACAAGTCCTTTCACAGTTTTCCATTCTGTCATCGGCAAAACCACTCTCGTAGATAGCACGGACTGCATTCCAATTGGCCATAGCACTATCTGCCATGAATCCCTTAAAGTTTGTATGGTGAACACCATGCCGTAACATGACGTCGTTCAAGCATCTCCAAAACCGTATTTAGATCTCTGTGTCTTCAGATTGCATATCACATGTTGAAATGGTCATGACCTTTTTGTAGTGGAGATTATAGACGTGGCAAGCCATTGTGGTCCACTCCTTCACACGTTTGACATGGTCAAACATCATCCACGCATTCTGCAAATCACCTCCAGGTTGCATCCGTTTGACCAGGTCTACTCCACTCCGAGGTCCTTCTATAAGCATTTTGAAAATGTACACTTTTTCTTTGCCTTGTCTAGGGAAGACGTTGTCATGTATGAATTCGAACTTTGACTCCTTCATGGTCATAATGTTCTGAATGACCCCTCCTCGGTTGTTTGAGCGGAAGGAAGAGAAAACATTCCATGTATTTGGACTGCTCAAATATTGGAATCAATCCATGACCTCCTCTAGTTCCTCCCCTCTCAACATCTCTTTTCTCCCTCTCCATTATGAAAGAGATATTTCGTTAGAAAATCTTTGCTCGCAGAAAGAGCAATTGCGGAGTTCGTGGCTATTGGTGTTTTTGCCACTTGCTCCACAATGAGTCCACAGATATGTCTAGTAGAATCTCTATACATGCCTTTTGCAATAGGGTGACTGTGATCTCCAATGTGAATCGCTGCCCTAGTCATTTTTGGATTATTGCTGTAGGAGTAGTATATCCTAGCATCGCATGTACTCAAGCACACCAGTGTCTTTCTACAGACCTTGCACACTAGAGTAGAATCTTTGGGAGGACTATCCCGTACTACAAAAGGGAAGCTTGTATAACCACTCCACTCAGTTTCATTCATTTTGGAGGCCCTTGCTAAGTAATTACCCTCGGGATTTTCACAAGCAAGATGACTAGCTGCAGTGTGACTTACAGAATTTAAGCTAGTCGGAGTTGTGAATGCTAGTCGTCACCAACTTGCACCACGGATGTCCGTTGTATTGCTTGTCCATTCCCTCTAAGTTTCGGGTTGCCGATGAAGATGATGCTGACCGACACGGAGGCAATTCGAAGATGACATCCCTCTTGAATATTGGTGGTAGGTATTGCACACGATGATGCTTCATAACATTGAGATCCATGGTGGACAATTCGTTCCCCGAGCGTTGTATAGTAGATAGTCTTTTCAAGCACTCCATTATACTGACTCCCTCAATTGGACATGAGTGTGCTGGAGGGCGTGAGCCTAATGAGGGCATTAAACTATTTGATTGGGTGCCTGATACTAAGTTGATAGGATTTTTCTTTTTCGATTGAATTTGGAACGAGCACAGCTTAGGGCGTAGCATTACCTCAGGTGACTCTCCTTGTGACTCGGATGACAATTCTATGAGAGGATCTACTTCCTCAATTTTCACTGCACGAAGAACTGTAGTCTAAGGCAAGACTGGAAGAACACTCCCTAGGGGACTATGCGCCACTCCATGTATGACATATGGCATATCCACTGTTGATGTATCAAATTGTCAGCTTAGAATCTCAGTCGACGCATCTAGTATAGATAGAAGAAATCCATAAGCCTTATAATTTCCCGAAGTAAGATACCAGCAATTCCCTTCATCTTCTACTAACTTAACTACAAGGATAGATTCCTACACTTCACTTGATTGCAACTTCCTCTCTTCCTAGATGTAGATGGAGGACTCTACAAACATGGAGCAAGTGACTTGTAACCCTCGCACGTCCATCCTCTTATAGTAGAAAGAGAAGGGGAACCTCATAGCCATCTATGCAAATGCAAGCCATTACAAAAGAATACTCACAATGGGCACTTGGGATGAAGGAGATGGCCCTAACAATGGTACTTGAAGGAAATGGATTAGGTGATACATAGTATTGAGTTTTGAATGGAGAAAGGCTTTACTTCGATGGTAGAAGATACCAAGGCCCATGTATGGGCTGAACATAAGCATAAAGCCTTTCACTAGTTATCCACAAACCATGTGGGATAACTAGCAACCTTGGGCTGCCTTTGACTACAAGCAACACCCAATAGACTCTAAGTCGAAATAAGAGTCTAATCCTACTCCTAGGGCTGAATGTACACTATCTACACGATTATGTACATGTTCTTCAACACTCCCACTTTGAGAGTGGTCAAAGGCACGAAGGCCCATCTTCTCAATCAAGGTAAGGTGTTGGGGCTTCCCAAGAGCCTTGGTCAGCACATCAGCAACCATAGATTGAGTAGGCACATACTTGAGCTCAATCACCTCAGCCTCCACTCTTTCACGAATGAAATGGTGTTGCACATCAATGTGCTTGGTCCTTGAGTGGTGGGTGGGATTCTTGGCCAAAGCAATGGCACCTTGGTTGTCACACAAAATGCGTGTGCTCCCCTCTTGTACAAGGCCAACATTAGCCAAGAGCTGCCTTAGCCAAATGGCCTCCTTGGTGCAATGGCTCATGGCCATGTACTCCGCCTCCATTGTAGAAAGAGCTATGGTGGGCTGCCTCTTGGAATTCCATGAAATGGCACCCACTCCAAGCATAAACACATAGCCGGTGGTGGATCTTCGATCCCCCTCATCACCCGCCCAATCCGCATCACAATACCCATGCAAACTCACTTCAGCACCTCCTAGTTGCAACTCCAAGCCAAGTGTGCCTTGAAGGTACCTCATCACCCTCTTAACCGCAGCCCAATGCTTAGGGCCATACTTGGACATGTGTTGACTCACAACACTCACCGGGAAGGCCAAATCAGGCCTTGTGGCCACCATGGCATACATCAAACAACCAACCGCTGCCTTGTAAGGCACACCTTGCATTTCAGCCTTCACCTCCTCAAAATCAGCATCCGTGAGCTTGGGCAACTTCTCATGAGTGTCAAGGGGTGTACCTATGGCTTTGCACTCCTCCATGTTGAACCTCTTCAAGATCTCTTCAAGGTACTTGTGTTGGCTCATAGTGATGGTGCGGGCAGCCCTATCCCTCTTGAACTCCACTCCAAGGCAATAGCTCAACTCTCCAAGATCCGTCATTTCATACTCCTTGTGAAGCATGGCCTTCACTTCAAGCATCTTGGTCATGTCACTTGCAAGGAGGATCAGATCATCCACATAGAGGATCACAATCACCAAATGCTCACTACTTTGCATGGTGTACAAAGAGTGATCAGCATTTCCTCTTTGGAAGCCCTTCCTTGCAAACATGCCATCAATATCCCTATACCACGCCCTCCCGGATTGCTTCAGCCCGGGGAGGGCCTTCTTCAACTTGCATTTGAGATGCTCTTGCCCCTCTTGCACAAAGCCTTGGGGCTGATCCATGTAGATGACCTCCTCTAGCTTGGGGTTGAGGAAAGCCGTCTTGACGTCCATTTGGTGCATCTCCAAGTCCATGGCTGCCCCTAGAGCCACAATGCACCTAATGGTGCTAAACTTAGCAACGGGGGCAAAGGTCTCATTGAAATCCACCCCCTCTACTTGGGAGAACCCCTTGGCAACCAGCCTTGCCTTGTACCTCACAATGTGCCCCAAAGCATCCCTCTTGGTGGAGAAAACCCACTTGCAACCCACACTTGACCTCTTGGGAGGGAGGGCAGCAAGTTCCCATGTGCCCTTGGCAATGAGGGCCTTGTACTCCTCTTGCATGGCCGCCTCCCACTTGCTTGCATCCTCACAACGCAACACCTCCCCAAGTGTGGATGGATCTCCAAGGAAAGCCACATTGGCTTGTTCTTCTTGTTGTGGGGGAAGAATGTGATTGAGCCACCAATCTCCAAGC
This sequence comes from Straminergon stramineum, assembly GCA_963920665.1. Lineage (NCBI taxonomy): Eukaryota > Viridiplantae > Streptophyta > Bryopsida > Hypnales > Calliergonaceae > Straminergon > Straminergon stramineum. Next base: position 11,280,725 of record OY987270.1, on the reverse strand, counting down.
GGCTTTCGGGTCCTTGTTGGATAACGAGGCTCCTCTTGCTCATCCAAGGGCTGATCATGCTCTTGCACCTTGGGTGAAGTGCTTGGAGAAGGGGCAGCTGGTCTCTTAACCTTGGGTGTGGCCACCTTCTTCTTGGGCTCCACCAAGTCTTCCTCTTCCTCCTCTTCCTCTCCTTCCTCTTCCATGTCCACTCTTGGAGTTGTGCCCACCATTTGGGCTGGTCCTCCACTACTTCCACTTGGGCTCATCTCCAAGAGCTTGGGATCAGCTCCTTCCTCCTCCAAGAAGGTCACATCACGACACTTGATGATGGCCTTGGTCTCCACACAAATCAGCCTATAAGCCTTGGTTCCCTCACAATAGCCAAGGAAAAGACACTTGGTGCCCTTGGCATCCAACTTGGTCCTCTTGGCACTTGGCACCAAGGCATAGGCAATGCACCCAAAGGTGCGCATGTGGGACACATGAGGTCTGATTCCACTCCAAGCTTCTTGGGGGGTCTTGCTTGTCAAAGCTTGTGTGGGGCACCGGTTCCTTGTATACACCGCATTGGACACGGCCTCCCCCCAAAGCTCATACTTCAGCCCTTGGCCATGAATCATGGACCTAGCCATCTCCACAATGGTTCGATTGGCACGCTCCGCTACGCCATTTTGTTGAGGAGTGTAAGATGCTGATGTGTGGTGCTCAATGCCGTGAGCCTTCAAGAAGGCCTCAAAGGCCTTGGACACATACTCTCCTCCATTATCCGACCGCAACACCTTCACCTTGCAATCAGATTGGGCCTCCACAAGGGCCTTCCAAGTCTCAAAACGCCCAAACACCTCACTCTTGCACTTCAGCATGTACACCCAAATTTTGCGTGAGAAATCATCAATGAAAGTCACAAAATACCTTGCTCCTCCTATGGATGTGGTCTTCATTGGCCCACACACATCTGAATGCACAAGCTCCAAGGGCTTGCTGGCCCTTGTGGCCCCATCCTTGGGGAAGGGCTGCCTTGCTTGTTTCCCCTCTATGTACCCCTTGCACACCAACGAACTCCAATCATGCTTGCAAGAAGAGAGGTTCAGCCTCTTCACAATGTGTTGGAGGCTCTTCATGCTCTTCACATTCAAGTGCCCAAGCCTCCTATGCCAAAGCCCCACAAGGTCTGCATGAGCTGATCCTTGGGCCACACAAGCCATGGAAGTGCCATTCACCTTGGTGAACTGAAGGTGGTACAAATTGCCCTCACGGGGGGCTGATGCAATCAAAACACCACTAGGAGACCTCACCACACACCCCACCATGTTGAAATGCACCTTCAAACCTCCCAAAGACAATTGGCTCACCGAAATCAGATTTGCATGCAACTTGGGGACATGGAGGGCCTTTTGGATCTGAATCCTTTTGGTCCTCCCCTCCACTTGCACCTCCACAAGAATCTCCCCCATGCCAAGGGCCTCCACCATGCCATTGTCTCCCAAATGAATCCTCTTCCCCACAATGGGCTGATAGGTGTGGAAGGCATCTCTATGGCTGGTCATGTGTTGAATGGCCCCCGAATCCACAATCCAAGTGAACATGTTGGCCTTCTCCCCTCCTCCATAGGTGGCAAAGGCAAAGTCCTCCTCATCCTCCACTTGGCAAGCTTGGTGTGCACTCCCCTTGTCTTTGGCTTGGCTGGCCTTGCAATGCTTAGCAATGTGGCCTGATTTGCCACAATTGAAGCACGTCCTTGTCTCCTTGAACGCCTTGGTGTTGCCTCCCTTGCCATGTCTTGAGACAAGGGCTGATCCCTCCCCTTGGGCCTCATTCTCGTTGCGCTTGGTCATCTCATGCATCAAGCGTGCCGTCACAAACTCCATGGTCAGCTCCTTGGTGGGTCTTGTCTCCAAGGCGGTGATGAGGTACTCATAGGAGGGTGGCAAACTCTCCAACAAGGTCATCACCACATCTCCATCCATGACGGGGGCCTCCAAGCAAGCTAGCTGATCCGCAAGGGCCTTGATCTTGTTGACATGATCCAAGATGTCATCCTCCTCTTGCATCTTCATAGTGAAGAACTTCCGCCTTAGGAAGAGGATGTTGGAGAGGCTCTTGGTCTCATGGATGTTGCAAAGGGTGGTCCATGCTTGGGCTGGTCCTTTGCAATGGCGGATGTGAGCAATTTGCCGGTCCACAAGATTGATGGCTATGAGAGCAAAGGCCTTCTTCTCCTTCCTCTCAAACGCCTTCTTGGTCTTCAAATCAGCATCTTCACTTGGAGGCTCCTCACTCCCATCCACCACCTCCCACAAATCCTTCTCCGCAAGAATCATCTCCATCTTGAACTTCCACATCCCAAAATTCTCCCCATTGAACTTGTCAATGATTCGGACGCCCTCTCCTCCACTTGAGGCCATGTTGAATCAGCTCCCACTTGTTGGCAGCACCCACAAGGTCTCCAATCTGAATTCAGCCTCCAAACCCTCCCTTGGGGCGAATTGGGCTGAAATGGGACCAATCAGCCCTCACAAGCACCTTGCAACCCTAAAAACGCCACACCACACCTCACAAGCACAAGACTTCCTCTCCACACCAAATCAGACCCTAATGAAGCTCACCACCACCACATGCTCGTCATGGGCTGGTTCTACTTCAAAAACACAATTCTCCTCACAATTCTCCTCACAAATTGGATCCTCCACACTCCAAAGATCTCAAAGCTTGCAATCAGCCCTAGATTGAAGCTCCCACTCACAATGAGCACCTCATGGACTACAATGGCTTCAACCAGCCCTACTTGGCTCACCAAGTCACTCAAGAATCCCAATTGGGTGTCACTCTCTTTCAATGACACAAATCAGCCCTCCTGAGTTCACAATGTCCACTATTAGGTCTCACACACTCACAAGGGCACAAACCAGCCCTTTGGCTTCACAAAGTCCTCTACTTGGTCTCACACACTCACAAGGGCACAAATCAGCCCTCTAAGGATCACAATTTCGTCTCACTCACTCACAAGGGCGCCACTCAGCCCTCAATGCATGGAAACGCCTAATGCAACCCACAAATGCTCCCAAGCCTCACCAAGGACTCTCACAAGATTGCAATTGCCAAAATGACAATCACCAATGTACCCAAGTGCACAATCAGCCCCAATGGGCTGCCAATGTACACTTGCAAGCACAAACTCAAACAAGGAGCATGAAACCAGCCCTAATTAGGTCTGATTTCAATCATGAGCAATCTCACACTCAAAAATGAACTCCAAACCTCACAAACCAGCCCACAAAAGCTCAAACCAAAGATGGAATTCAAAGACTTTTTTTCTTTGTTTTGAAAATTTTACTCACACCATATGGTTTGTAGGTGACCAAGAGCCCAAATTCAGTATGCTCCTCCAAGCTCCAAGAACTTCTCCAAATGACTTGAATTTCTCCCTTATGTGCAACGCGAAGTGCGTGGGCCCATAACCTATTGAGTTTTGAATGGAGAAAGGCTTTACTTAGATGGTAGAAGATACCAAGGCCCATGTATGGGCTGAACATAAGCATAAAGCCTTTCACTAGTTATCCACAAACCATGTGGGATAACTAGCAACCTTGGGCTGCCTTTGACTACAAGCAACACCCAATAGACTCTAAATCTAACTAGGAGTCTAATCCTACTCCTAGGGCTGAATGTACACTATCTACACGATTATGTACATGTTCTTCAACAGGGCTGCCTTTGACTATAAGCAACACCCAATAGACTCTAAGTCTAACTAAGAGTCTAATACTACTCCTAGGGCTGAATGTACACTAACTACACGATTATGTACATGTTCTTCAACAAGACCACCCTTTGCAACATCCATGAGACCAAGAGCCTCTCCAACATCCTCTTCCTAAGGCGCAAGTTCTTCACCATGAAGATGCAAGAGGAGGATGACATCTTGGATCATGTCAACAAGATCAAGGCCCTTGCGGATCAGCTTGCTTGCTTGGAGGCCCCCGTCACGGATGGAGATGTGGTGATGACCTTGTTGGAGAGTTTGCCACCGTCCTATGAGTACCTCATCACCGCCTTGGAGACAAGACCCACCATGGAGCTGACCATGGAGTTTGTGACGGCACGCTTGATGCATGAGATGACCAAGCGCAAGGAGAATGAGGCCCAAGGGGAGGGATCAGCCCTTGTATCAAGACATGGCAAGGGAGGCAACACCAAGGCGTTCAAGGAGACAAGGACGTGCTTCAATTGTGGTAAATCAGGCCACATTGCCAAGCATTGCAAGGGCAGCCAAGCTAAAGACAAGGGGAGGGCACACCAAGCTTGCCAAGTGGAGGATGAGGAGGACTTTGCCTTTGCCACCTATGGAGGAGGGGAGAAGGCCAACATATTCACTTGGATTGTGGATTCGGGAGCCACTCAACATATGACCAGCCATAGAGATGCCTTCCACACCTATCAGCCCATTGTGGGGAAGAGGATTCATTTGGGAGACAATGGCATGGTGGAGGCCCTTGGCATGGGGGAGATCCTTGTGGAGGTACAAGTGGAGGGGAAGACCAAAAGGATTCAGATCCAAAAGGCCCTCCATGTCCCCAAGTTGCATGCCCACTTGATTTCGGTAAGCCAATTGTCTTTGGGAGGTTTGAAGGTGCATTTCAACATGGTAGGGTGTGTGGTGAGGTCTCCTAGTGGTGTTCTGATTGCATCAGCCCCCCGTGAGGGCAATTTGTAGCACCTCCATTTCACCAAGGTGAATGGCACTTCCATGGCATGTGTGGCCCAAGGATCAGCTCATGAAGACCTTGTGGGGCTTTGGCATAGGAGGCTTGGGGCACTTGAATGTGAAGAGCATGAAGAGCCTCCAACACATTGTGAAGGGGCTGAACCTCTCTTCTTGCAAACATGATTGGAGTTCTATGGTGTGCAAGGGGTGCATAGAGGGGAAACAAGCAAGGCAGCCCTTTCCCAAGAATGGGGCCACAAGGGCCAGCAAGCCCTTGGAGCTTGTGCATTCAGATGTGTGTGGGCCAATGAAGACCATATCCATAGGAGGACAAGGTATTTTGTGACTTTCATTGATGATTTCTCACGCAAGATTTGGGTGTACATGCTGAAGTGCAAGAGTGAGGTGTTTGGACGTTTTGAGACTTGGAAGGCCCTTGTGGAGGCCCAATCAGAATGCAAGGTGAAGGTGCTGCGGTCCGATAATGGAGGAGAGTATGTGTCCAAGGCCTTTGAGGCCTTCTTGAAGGCTCACGGCATTGAGCACCACACATCAGCATCTTACACTCCTCAACAAAATGGCGTAGCGGAGCGTGCGAATCGAACCATTGTGGAGATGGCTAGGTCCATGAATCATGGCCAAGGGCTGAAGTATGAGCTTTGGCGGGAGGCCGTGTCCAATGCGGTGTATACAAGGAACCGGTGCCCAACACAAGCTTTGACAAGCAAGACCCCCCAAGAAGCTTGGAGTGGAATCAGACCTCATGTGTCTCACATGCGCACCTTTGGGTGCATTGCCTATGCCTTGGTGCCAAGTGCCAAGAGGACCAAGTTGGATGCCAAGGGCACCAAGTGTCTTTTCCTTGGTTATTGTGAGGGAACCAAGGCTTATAGGCTGATGTGTGTGGAGACCAATGTTGAAGATCATGTACATAATCGTGTAGATAGTGTACATTCAGCCCTAGGAGTAGGATTAGACTCTTAGTTAGATTTAGAGTCTATTGGGTGTTGCTTGTAGTCAAAGGCAGCCCAAGGTTGCTAGTTATCCCACATGGTTTGTCGATAACTAGTGAAAGGCTTTTAGCTTATGCTCAGCCCCTTCATGGGCCTAGGTATCTTCTACCATCTAAGTAAAGCCTTTCTCCATTCAAAACTCAATAGGTTATGGGCCCACGCACTTGGCGTTGCACATGAGGGAGAAATTCAAGTCATTTGGAGAAGTTCTTGGAGCTTGGAGGAGCATACTGAATTTGGGCTCTTGGTCACCTACAAACCATATGGTGTGAGTAAAATTTTCAAAACAAAGAAAAAAAGTCTTTGAATTCCATCTTTGGTTTGAGCTTTTGTGGGCTGGTTTGTGAGGTTTGGAGTTCATTTTTGAGTGTGAGATTGCTCATGATTGAAATCAGACCTAATTAGGGCTGGTTTCATGCTCCTTGTTTGAGTTTGTGCTTGCAAGTGTACATTGGCAGCCCATTGGGGCTGATTGTGCACTTGGGTACATTGGTGATTGTCATTTTGGCAATTGCAATCTTGTGAGAGTCCTTGGTGAGGCTTGGGAGCATTTGTGGGTTGCATTAGGCGTTTCCATGCATTGAGGGCTGAGTGGCGCCCTTGTGAGTGAGTGAGACGAAATTGTGATCCTTAGAGGGCTGATTTGTGCCCTTGTGAGTGTGTGAGACCAAGTAGAGGACTTTGTGAAGCCAAAGGGCTGGTTTGTGCCCTTGTGAGTGTGTGAGACCTAATAGTGGACATTGTGAACTCAGGAGGGCTGATTTGTGTCATTGAAAGAGAGTGACACCCAATTGGGATTCTTGAGTGACTTGGTGAGCCAAGTAGGGCTGGTTGAAGCCATTGTAGTCCATGAGGTGCTCATTGTGAGTGGGAGCTTCAATCTAGGGCTGATTGCAAGCTTTGAGATCTTTGGAGTGTGGAGGATCCAATTTGTGAGGAGAATTGTGAGGAGAATTGTGTTTTTGAAGTAGAACCAGCCCATGACGAGCATGTGGTGGTGGTGAGCTTCATTAGGGTCTGATTTGGTGTGGAGAGGAAGTCTTGTGCTTGTGAGGTGTGGTGTGGCGTTTTTAGGGTTGCAAGGTGCTTGTGAGGGCTGATTGGTCCCATTTCAGCCCAATTCGCCCCAAGGGAGGGTTTGGAGGCTGAATTCAGATTGGAGACCTTGTGGGTGCTGCCAACAAGTGGGAGCTGATTCAACATGGCCTCAAGTGGAGGAGAGGGCGTCCGAATCATTGACAAGTTCAATGGGGAGAATTTTGGGATGTGGAAGTTCAAGATGGAGATGATTCTTGCGGAGAAGGATTTGTGGGAGGTGGTGGATGGGAGTGAGGAGCCTCCAAGTGAAGATGCTGATTTGAAGACCAAGAAGGCGTTTGAGAGGAAGGAGAAGAAGGCCTTTGCTCTCATAGCCATCAATCTTGTGGACCGGCAAATTGCTCACATCCGCCATTGCAAAGGACCAGCCCAAGCATGGACCACCCTTTGCAACATCCATGAGACCAAGAGCCTCTCCAACATCCTCTTCCTAAGGCGGAAGTTCTTCACTATGAAGATGCAAGAGGAGGATGACATCTTGGATCATGTCAACAAGATCAAGGCCCTTGCGGATCAGCTAGCTTGCTTGGAGGCCCCCGTCATGGATGGAGATGTGGTGATGACCTTGTTGGAGAGTTTGCCACCCTCCTATGAGTACCTCATCACCGCCTTGGAGACAAGACCCACCAAGGAGCTGACCATGGAGTTTGTGACGGCACGCTTGATGCATGAGATGACCAAGCGCAACGAGAATGAGGCCCAAGGGGAGGGATCAGCCCTTGTCTCAAGACATGGCAAGGGAGGCAACACCAAGGCGTTCAAGGAGACAAGGACGTGCTTCAATTGTGGCAAATCAGGCCACATTGCCAAGCATTGCAAGGCCAGCCAAGCCAAAGACAAGGGGAGTGCACACCAAGCTTGCCAAGTGGAGGATGAGGAGGACTTTGCCTTTGCCACCTATGGAGGAGGGGAGAAGGCCAACATGTTCACTTGGATTGTGGATTCGGGGGCCACTCAACACATGACCAGCCATAGAGATGCCTTCCACACCTATCAGCCCATTGTGGGGAAGAGGATTCATTTGGGAGACAATGGCATGGTGGAGGCCCTTGGCATGGGGGAGATTCTTGTGGAGGTGCAAGTGGAGGGGAGGACCAAGGGGATTCAGATCCAAAAGGCCCTCCATGTCCCTAAGTTGCATGCAAATCTGATTTCCGTGAGCCGATTGTCTTTGGGAGGTTTGAAGGTGCATTTCAACATGGTGGGGTGTGTGGTGAGGTCATCTAGTAGGGTTTTGATTGCATCAGCCCCCCGTGAGGGCAATTTGTACCACCTTCAGTTCACCAAGGTGAATGGCACTTCCATGGCTTGTGTTGCTCAAGGGTCAGCTCATGAAGACCTTGTGGGGCTTTGGCATAGGAGGCTTGGGCACTTGAATGTGAAGAGCATGAAGAGCCTCCAACACATTGTGAAGGGGCTGAACCTCTCTTCTTGCAAACATGATTGGAGTTCTATGGTGTGCAAGGGGTGCATAGAGGGGAAACAAGCAAGGCAGCCCTTCCCCAAGGATGGGGCCACAAGGGCCAGCAAGCCCTTGGAGCTTGTGCATTCAGATGTGTGTGGGCCAATGAAGACCACATCCATAGGAGGAGCAAGGAATTTTGTGACTTTCATTGATGATTTCTCACGCAAAATTTGGGTGTACATGCTGAAGTGCAAGAGTGAGGTGTTTGGGCGTTTTGAGACTTGGAAGGCCCTTGTGGAGGCCCTATCGGAATGCAAGGTAAAGGTGCTGCGATCGGATAATGGAGGAGAGTATGTGTCCAAGGCCTTTGAGGCCTTCTTGAAGGCTCATGGCATTGAGCACCACACATCAGCACCTTACACTCCTCAACAAAATGGCGTAGCGGAGCGTGCGAATCGAACCATTGTGGAGATGGCTAGGTCCATGATTCATGGCCAAGGGCTGAAGTATGAGCTTTGGGGGGAGGCCGTGTCCAATGCGGTGTATACAAGGAACCGGTGCCCCACACAAGCCTTGACAAGCAAGACCCCCCAAGAAGCTTGGAGTGGAATCAGACCTCATGTGTCTCGAATGCGCACCTTTGGGTGCATTGCCTATGCCTTGGTGCCAAGTGCCAAGAGGACCAAGTTGGATGCCAAGGGCACCAAGTGTCTTTTCCTTGGCTATTGTGAGGGAACCAAGGCTTATAGGCTGATTTGTGTGGAGACCAAGGCCATCATCAAGTGTCGTGATGTGACCTTCTTGGAGGAGGAAGGAGCTGATCCCAAGCTCTTGGAGATGAGCCCAAGTGGGAGTAGTGGAGGACCAGCCCAAATGGTGGGCACAACTCCAAGAGTGGACATGGAAGAGGAAGGAGAGGAAGAGGAGGAAGAGGAAGACTTGGTGGAGCCCAAGAAGAAGGTGGCCACACCCAAGGTTAAGAGACCAGCTGCCCCTTCTCCAAGCACTTCACCCAAGGTGCAAGAGCATGATCAGCCCTTGGAAGAGCAAGAGGAGCCTCGTTATCCAACTAGGACCCACAAGCCCCTTGGAGATTGGTGGCTCAATCACATTCTTCCCTCACAACAAAAAGAACAAGCCAATGTGGCTTTCCTTGGAGATCCATCCACACTTGGGGAGGTGTTGCGTTGTGAGGATGCAAGCAAGTGGGAGGCGGCCATGCAAGAGGAGTACAAGGCCCTCATTGCCAAGGGCACATGGGAACTTGCTGCCCTCCCTCCCAAGAGGTCAAGTGTGGGTTGCAAGTGGGTTTTCTCCACCAAGAGGGATGCTTTGGGGCACATTGTGAGGTACAAGGCAAGGCTGGTTGCCAAGGGGTTCTCCCAAGTGGAGGGGGTGGATTTCAATGAGACCTTTGCCCCCGTTGCTAAGTTTAGCACCATTAGGTGCATTGTGGCTCTAGGGGCAGCCATGGACTTGGAGATGCACCAAATGGACGTCAAGACGGCTTTTCTCAACCCCAAGCTAGAGGAGGTCATCTACATGGATCAGCCCCAAGGCTTTGTGCAAGAGGGGCAAGAGCATCTCAAATGCAAGTTGAAGAAGGCCCTCCCCGGGCTGAAGCAATCCGGGAGGGCATGGTATAGGGATATTGATGGCATGTTTGCAAGGAAGGGCTTCCAAAGAGGAAATGTTGATCACTCTTTGTACACCATGCAAAGTAGTGAGCATTTGGTGATTGTGATCCTCTATGTGGATGATCTGATCCTCCTTGCAAGTGACATAACCAAGATGCTTGAGGTGAAGGCTATGCTTCACAAGGAGTATGAGATGACGGATCTTGGAGAGTTGAGGTATTGCCTTGGAGTGGAGTTCAAGAGGGATAGGGCTGCCCGCACCATCACGATGAGCCAACACAAGTACCTTGAGGAGATCTTGAAGAGGTTCAACATGGAGGAGTGCAAAGCCATAGGTACACCCCTTGACACGCATGAGAAGTTGCCCAAGCTCACGGATGTTGATTTTGAGGAGGTGAAGGCTGAAATGCAAGGTGTGCCTTACAAGGCAGCGATTGGTTGTTTGATGTATGCCATGGTGGCTACAAGGCCTGATTTGGCCTTCCCGGTGAGTGTTGTGAGTCAACACATGTCCAAGTATGGCCCTAAGCATTGGGGTGTAGTCAAGAGGGTGATGAGGTACCTTCAAGGCACACTTGGCTTGGAGTTGCAACTAGGAGGTGCTGAAGTGAGTTTGCATGGGTATTGTGATGCGGATTGGGCGGGTGATGAGGGGGATCGAAGATCCACCACCGGCTATGTGTTTATGCTTGGAGTGGGTGCCATTTCATGGAATTCCAAGAGGCAGCCCACCATAGCTCTTTCTACAACGGAGGCAGAGTACATGGCCATGAGCCATTGCACCAAGGAGGCCATTTGGCTAAGGCAACTCTTGGCTGATGTTGGCCTTGTGCAAGGGGGGAGCACACGCATTTTGTGTGACAACCAAGGTGCCATTGCTTTGGCCAAGAATCCCACTCACCACTCAAGGACCAAGCACATTGATGTGCAACACCATTTCATTCGTGAAAGAGTGGAGGCTGAGGTGATTGAGCTCAAGTATGTGCCTACTCAAGCTATGGTTGCTGATGTGCTGACCAAGGCTCTTGGGAAGCCCCAACACCTTACCTTGATTGAGAAGATGGGCCTTCGTGCCTTTGACCACTCTCAAAGTAGGAGTGTTGAAGATCATGTACATATTAGTGTAGATAGTGTACATTCAGCCCTAGGAGTAGTATTAGACTCTTAGTTAGACTTCGAGTCTATTGGGTGTTGCTTGTAGTCAAAGGCAGCCCAAGGTTGCTAGTTATCCCACATGGTTTGTGGATAACTAGTGAAAGGCTTTTAGCTTATGTTCAGCCCATCCATGGGCCTTGGGATCTTCTACCATCTAAGTAAAGCCTTTCTCCATTCAAAACTTAATAGTAGTTGCACTAGTCTATGCTTTAGAGGTTGGAGGTCCATTGGAGCCCAAAACTCCAAGAGATATGGACATGGAGGTGTCAAGCGACGAAGAGGAAGGGGAAGAGGAGGAAGAAGAAGAGGATATGGTAAGATTTGAGGCTCTTAAGCATGATGCTAGCCTTGATGTAGATTCTAGGGTGCTATCAAAGCTCAATCGAAATACCAATTGGCCAAGTCACCTCATTGCAAGGTTTACTCGCAAATGCAAACAACCAAAATTTTCCCCTGAGAGCTCGGAAACCAAATATAGCTCAGACCCACAGCCTTCCATTTCAATTGTTAGTCCAGAGTTCGAGGACTTTTGTCAATGTGATCATAGTGATAGTGTGGGGTGGCTTAGAGATGTGATCATTCTCCTAAGCTCTGACTCAAACAACGATGTTGAGATTATCGATGATTGAATGCAATTTATGATTTCGTACTCCTGAACTTTCAATAAATTTCGTGGTGTTAGAAGAGTGCACTTTGTTTTGAATATCTATCCATATTTCTTTACAATTACAAGTATTTACACAATGCCATGAAGAAGTCAAGTGTATATTTTGTTTGTTTCTTCTGATGGAATGGGTGCTATTTCTCTTCTTTTGGACTTTGTTGTATAGATGGATGTGTCACCTATCAATCAAACGTAGGAAGAGAGAATCCTGTAGACTCCAAGGACTGATGACACCACGTAGCCCGAAATTGGTGTGGAAGATGAAGGACAATTCATGGAGGAAGACGTGGTCGATGACGAGGTGAAACAGCTCTTTGAGGATGAACTACACCGGTTGCAGAAGGTGGACTCACTTTCAACACTCAATGCATTGAGGAGGAAACTAGGAAACTCTTTCGGCTCCCCATTCCTCTATGCCGGCTTGTAGCTATGCCAATGGTGCGTCCAACTTTCTCGTGTGATGTGCAATTGCTAGAGCGCGAATTTGCATGTGCATACCGTGATGGGGCAGCCGTGTTCTACGTATCCACTACAAATGAGGCTAGAGAGAGCACGATGTTCACGGAGGAGGAGATGGAAGAGTAGGACCCTCTGTGGAAACAAAAGAATGCCACTTTTGAAGAATATATGGAGGGTGAGCCCGAATTGAAGTTCTTCGTGTGTGATGGAAACCATCGACGCTTGGCCTGGATAAACGTCATCTCCAAGATGTATTCCAAGAATCCAGATTGGCATTATGCTGTTGACTGCATACTGTTAGACACCAAAGGGAAGATCGAGATTGTAATGCAAGTTATGTACAATATCAACAAGTAAGGACATCACTTTCAATCTTGTACTTTCAAACAAAGGCTTTGGGGGGGATTTCTTATTGTCATACCATTTCATAAATTCTAAATGCATTGCCTATTGTAAATCATGCAAATCTACGAAGGATTCCCATGTGAAGACAAACCTAATACATACCTTTTATCGGGTGCAGAAGTATGGCCTCCTCCCGATGGAAAGGTTCAATGAAATGCTACGTCCGTCTGAGAGGAAGAGATTTGTCGAATAGCCACTAAGGAAGACTTGGTACTCCATGCTAGCGGAGGTGTTTACCTCATTTGTTTTCAAGGTGAGATTGGAATTACAGATCTATTTAGCTTTCATTCATTGTAGTACGCTGATTTCTTCCATTACCTTTTATATTCTGTATTTGAAATGAATTTTGGGTTTGGCAGCACAAAATTGCACTAGCAGCGAATGCGGCGCTTCGGAGGTACCACGAGTCCACACCTACTAATGAGAAAAGGAAGGAAGGATCTGCTCATGCCATGAGGGTAGGGGCCAAGGAAAAGAATGTCAAATTGTACGTGAAGATGATCAAGCTGTTGACAGAGGCCAATCCCACTCATGGAGTTGGGTTTCTTGAAGAGGTGAGAATTGGTCCTCTACATATCATTCCATGATTTGCTTCCATTTTGACTTTGATTTAGCCATGGTAATCATTCTCTTCTCTTGTTGGTGTAGGTGGAGAGACATTGGAGCTCCAACGAGGTGCCCTAAATGACTTTAGAGAAATTGCAAATGGTGGCCACCTACAACACCATTGCCGAACACAAGATCAAATTCTTGCAGTGGTGGAATTCCTCGTGAAGCAAGGAAATTCCCGACCAAGCCAGTCTCTGAAACACACTTGGGACCTTTCCTAAGCAAGTGTGTTTGGTACGCAGGGGTAAGTGCACTTGCATTGAAAGGCATCATGTACAATTGAATGATGTATACTTACGAATACCATGAAATTGAATTCGTAATGACTCTTCCAACTCTTTGACTAATTGAATGTAATAGTTCTATTCAATAATTTCTGCAGATCGAAGATGCAGCAGTGGAGTACTTGGAGGGGGTGGTCAGACATGACAACATCAAGATCGATATGAATGTTCCTATGCAACCGGAGACCATACAAGAATATGTGGAGGGATGGAGGAGGAAGATTTGGGACCACGGCTTCGGACCTACCTTCAAAGGTGGAAATTACTTCAAGAAGGGGGACTCCTTCTTGAATTATGAAGGGTCAAACTTGGTGGTTAGAAGGGTTCTTTTTAGGTAAGTTCAGAGTTAAACCCAATTCAAGGAAATTGCATATCTTATACATTAGCTTGAAATGGTTTCATATGGATGAACTTGTGAAATGAACATCATGCAAAGAATTTTTCTACTATTCCAATAGTTTAATTATGTCCTACAAAATCTCTAGGGTTAATGATATAGTGCTGCCAATTTTCTCAATAGCATCTCCAACTCTCTACTTATCTCTACTAATTGGAGTTTTTTGTGCTACAGGTATTTCAAGTACGAGCTCGAAGGAAAGGGTGCAATCGAACGGAAGGACTTACCTCCGTTCTTGTCTACATGGCTGGATTGGAATTCGGCCAACTGCATGTTCACACCAAACCAATTGCGAACATTCACCATGGCTCATCTCAGTGGAGGAGCATGGTATTTAGATTGCACCTTGGCATTCACTCATCCATCAGAGGTGCAGCTACGGGCATCTCTAGATGGCAAAGGTGCCATCGATTTGGATGTGGATGAGTTTGCGGGTATGACGGACAAGCAGAGGAGGAAGGCCATTGCGCGGAGGGATGAAAATGATATGAAGAAAAAGATGTGGGTCCAAGTCCTTCTCACCGCCAAGGAGAAGAAGGAAGTGGAGCAACTGGCCAAGTTGGCAGAGAAGGAGAAGGAGAAGGAAGAAAAGATGAAGGCCAAAGGCAAGAAGAAGGCTAAGGCATGCACCCCAAATCCTATATCGTCCACGGTGGATCAGGGCTCTAAGATGCAAGGCAAATCTCAAAGCGGAGTGAAGAGGAAGGCCACTCTATCATAGCCAACTCAGGATGTCATCACTCACGTAACCCAAGCATTTGTTCTAAGTGAAGTTGATTTGACCAAGTCCGAGGATTTAATCCTCAGCATCTCCATTGAGGACCTCATGGACGACATGGAGTCCAAGAATCTGACAAGGTACAAAGAGGTCTTGGCCTTTCTCAAGAAGGTAATGATCTTTGATTGGAAATTGACCCTTCATTTATATTTGTGAGTTTATATCAACATCAACTATGTTCTATTTTTATTAATTGATCTATTGTATGGTGGCAGCTATCAAGGGGAAAGCCTCACATGTTCTATGGTGTGCCAAATGCTAGGCCAGGGGTAGACGTTGTGTTTTTTGATTGCCCAAAGAACTTGCCAGTTCCGGGATTGTCTTCTCCACCACACGAGGTGCTAGAGTGGAATGAAGATGTGGGAAATGAGGCCCTTCAGTCTACATTCAATTTTGCCTTGCAGCACCTACACGACCACGGTTGCATCATAGTATTTCACTTGTGGAGCGCCGAAGCGAAGTTCGACATTGCTGGATTGTGTGAGACATACCAAATGGTGAAGGAGTGGATGGGCATGAACCGAATGCATTTGACCTTGGCTATAGACAATTCAAAGACGGTAAATACCATTCAATCTCTATAGCTTTGCAATCACTTTAGAATGCATTACATTCTTTGTATTTCTCATGATTCAACAACTGTCTTGGACCCTTGCAGACACAGAAGTTTGGAATCACCCTTGTGGTGAAGGACTTTGGTACGAAAGGGAAATCGAATTTCGCTTTTAGACGAACAACAACGATGAAGAAAGCTGGTGTGGACATTGCACAAGACAACATGTTGATGAACTACACCCATCCAAATGACATGGCAATGAATGGCGGGGTGCTCACAAAAAAGACCCACGATTCTTCCAAATCCTACTTGAAGCTACGAGTGTCAAAGGAGATTTGGTTCTTGACTGCACCGCATCCACAAGTCAAGAATGAACTCCCATTTGTTGTATTCCAAATGTAATTTATGGAAGAGGACATTGAACTAATATATTTTTTCTTCTGCCTTTAGGCGCATCGATTATTGCTTGTTGTGGAACAGGACGCCATATTGTGACTTTGGAGGAGAACAAGGACATCTTTGAAGCCATCCTCAAATCAATGATGAAGTCCACTTCGACCTTGGTGGCGCCACAACCAGTGGCTACAGTTTTGGTTTCACAAGTCCCAAATGACATGCCCATAGTGCCTTGGAAATTCACTCGGAAGGGAAAATTTAGTAAGTAAGTTGGCACTTTTTAAATTCTATCTTTTTATAATGACTTCCATACTTGAAATCTCTTATAGGGTATCAAATGTGTTTGCAGTCATCGAGGATTGAAGACAACGGGTTTAATGATGAAGAATCAAAGTTTCTTTGTGAGTCCGGAGAAGCCTTTCGACCTTCCAATTTATGCTGAGCAAATGGCAATGGCCTTCGCGGATTTTGGTTGCTCTAAACCAAAACGCTATAAAGACACTTATGCTCTAAATGTCTTGCAATTCATTGATGGTTCTACATCTGAGGGTAGAGAGTCTTCAGACTCATCAAAGACTTCTGATTCCATGAACGAGTCCATAGAGACTTAAACTCAAGAGATTGACATATCTCATGGGTCATGCTATTTTGTGTTGACTTTTATTATGATTGGATTTGTGTGATTTATGGCTATATCTTGGAAATTTGTTATTTTGCTTTGCATTGTCTTTTGTAAGAATTCTACTCCAATTGACAACAACAAGAAGCTTCCCAAAAAATGAAGTTCAAGTAGAAAATCCCTTGTATTTCATAGAAAGGAACCTCCTTTTAGAGAACATGAGGATTATCATCATCCACAGTCATAGGACCCTCTTTGTTATTTTGTAGTAAAAAAAATTCCTGCTCATAGGCTTGCTACTCCAGGCTTGCATGCTAGCAACCCCGTAGCTCTAAGATGGAATTGAAACACAATAATCTATACTATAAGACAGGTTGTTTGTTTGTTTTGTTATGTTTTGTTTGTTACGTTGAGATCTCCTGGACCGTGTGTCCCCTAGTCAAGTTCTTGGTAATGTTGGAAAGCCCTCAACAAGGAGGGGTGCACAGGCTTTATTTCACAACGTTTGGACATATGGTATGAAAGTTATGGAATTTCGAAGTTTTCATGAATACAAAAATTAGAAAAATACTTTTACTTTTATTTTGATTGTGGCAATGACACAGGTCACACTAGTTCCAATGATGAGATTGTTCTAGAAAGCAAACTTAACCCTATTAAACAATTTTTTTGAAAATTTGTGAAAATAGTATTTGGAGATGAATCCTAGAAGTTATTTTTTTAAGAAGATGCTTGGATTGCCCAAAATACAAGATTATTGATAACCTTCTCATCACTAGTCCAAATAGAATGAATCAAATCTTTCCACATAGACAAAAAATACTTTCTATAAGAAACAAAATTTTGAAAATTTTACTTTAACTTTATGTGATATTTTTGTGCTACTTGATGATTGCCGTTTGGAGTTTAGGGTGTTATAAATTTAGCTTTGGGGCACTAATTGAAATAAAAAATATATTCCCAAAAAGCTTATGTATTTTTCTAACTTCATTAACCTTTAAATATTGAAACAAACATTTTGTGTCCAATGGATGACAAAGAATCTTCCTGTGTAGGACAAAAGTACAATTGTTCATCCTTGAAATTTTGTGCAAAAAAAAGAGATCTTTGCACAATAGTTTGATCTCCAATGATTATTTTTGGATTTTATAAAATAGATGATGTCACACAATTCCAAAAGGGAGGATTTCTACGGTCACTAGTCTGTCCTTTACACGTTAAAAGTTTCCAAAAAATGATGATGAAAATGGAGACTGAAGAAACCTACTTGAAATCCATTTTGTCTTGAGGATGCAATGGGAATTTAGAGTTAACTAATGGATTAGTGGATTGTATGGATTTTGACTTCATTATTGTATAGCAACAATGTTTTGAAGGGACCATCTATTGTGATAGAGTTAATTTTTTCATCCTTAGTGAAGCACAACTTCCACTTTCTTGTCATTACATTGATGATATGATGTTAGATTCAAACAAATGTGGTATTTTGTGGGGTTGGAGTGAAATGATCTTAGGGTATGTCTAGACTTGGCCTTAAGGAGGACCGATTCAAAAAGACAAGACTTGAAGCTAGAACCTCGTAGTTGTGTTCTTAGGGTATGTGAGTTACCAGATGTCATAGTGTGTTGCATGTTTAATAATTGGGCATAACAAGTGGCAGTATTGTTCACACTAGGGAATCTAATAGTTGAAGTGCAAGCATAGGACCAACCACCTAGGAGCACATGGTCACACACTCACACCAAAATTAAGGTTAAAGTTTTTTAAAACTTTCGGGAGTAGGCCCCTGGTCAATCACAGGCCATTTTCCTATTCACTATAAGAAACTTGCATTTTTGGTGATGTGCCTCAATTTTTTGGAATGGATTTTTTGGGATGCCCAATTCAACAAGCCTATGTTTTTATGTGAAGAAAAACATCACATTGATGTTTTTCTTCACATAAAAACATAGGCTTGTTGAATTGGGCATCCCAAAAAATCCGTTCCAAAAAATTGAGGCACATCACCAAAAATGCAAGTTTCTTATAGTCACTTCTATTGAGAAAGAGAACAAAAGAATGTATTTCAATGAAGAGGAACACAAACAAGTGTGAGAAAGGGATATTCAACCCATGCTAGGGGTTGCCTTCTTATATTACTCTACTACCAAGTGCAATGACTAACCATATGGGATAATTGACTAAGAGGTATGCCCCTCTCTATAGGCACCACTTAAAAGGACTTCCCCTCTCTAATATCTCATTGCTTTTACTACAAACAACACATAACTAAGGTTAGCCCATACTTAAGACCTACTTCAAACAACCTATGACATCCTACTCACTTCCTTCAACACTCCCACTTTGTTTGTTGTTAAACAATGTCAAGCCCATCTCCTTGTGTAGAACTTCATGTCGTGGCTTGGCAAGGGCCTTTGTAAGCACATCCGCCACCATGCGCTTCGTAGAAATGTACTTCATCTCAATCACCTCCACTTCAACCTTCTCACGAATGAAATGGTGTTGAATGTCGATGTGTTTGCTCCGAGAATGATGGATTGGATTCTTCATCAAGGCAATGGCGCCTTGATTGTTACACATGATGAGTGTTGCCTTCTTTTGCTCCAATCCAACATCACTCATAAGTTGTCTTAGCCAGATGGCCTCCCTTGTGCATTGGCTAATGGCCATGTACTCTGCCTCGGTGGTAGACAATGCAATCGTGGGTTGTTTCTTTGAATTCCATGAAATGGCACCACCTCCAAGCATAAACACGTAGCCTGTTGTGGACCTCCTATCGGTTGCATCTCCAGCCCAATCTGCATCACAAAAGCCCACCAATGCAAGGCTCTTGCCTCCAAGTACCAACTTGGCATCCAAAGAACCTTGAAGGTATCGCATGACCCTCTTGACCGCTGCCCAATGCTTTGGGCCACATTTGGCCATGTGTTGGCTCACTACACTCATTGCAAATGCAAGGTCAGGCCTTGTAGCCACCATCGCATACATCAAGCTCCCCACTGCAGCTTTATATGGCACATCTTGCATTTCCGCCTTCACACCTTCATACTCTTCATCCGTTAGCTTGGGCATCTTTTCCTTCACATCAAGAGGTGTGCCAACGGATTTGCACCCCTCCATGTTGAAGCGCTTCAACACTCCCTCGATGTACTTGCTTTGGCTCATGGTGATGGTGCGTGTCGCCCTTTGCCTTGTAAACTCCACACCAAGGCAATAGTGTAGCTCTCCAAGGTCGCTCATATCATATTGACTCTTCAACATAGCCTTCACTTCGACCATCTTGTCGATGGTGTTGGTCATGATGATCAAGTCATCCACATAAACGACAACAATCACCAAATATGCACTTGTTTTCTTGATGTAGAGAGAGTGGTCGGCATGACTCCTCGTGTAGCCCTCCCTTGCAAACAATGCATCCACATCCATATACCATGCTCTTCCTGATTGCCTCAACCCATAGATGGCCTTCTTGAGCTTACACTTGAGATGTTCACGACCCTTTTGAACAAAACCCTTGGGCTAGTCCATATAGATCACCTCGTCAAGCCAAGGATTGAGAAACGCCGTGATAACATCCATTTGGTGCATCTCCAAGTCCATAGCTGCCCCAATCGCTGCCATGCATCGAATGGTGCAAAATTTGGCGACGGGAGCAAAGGTCTCATTCAAGTCCACCCCTTCAACTTGAGAATACCCCTTGGCTACCAATCTTGCCTTGTAGCGCACAATGTTGCCCGATGCATCTCTCTTAGTACAAAACACCCACTTGCATCCAACACTTGTACGATCATGAGGAAGGGGAGAGAGTTCCCATGTACCTTTGGCCGTTAGTGAGGCATACTCCTCTTGCATGGCTTTCTCCCACTTGCTTGCATCCGTGCTCTTCATGGCTTCCTCCATGTTGCGTGGATCATTTTCGTGAGCCAAATTGGCATGCTCCACTTGCTCTTGTGGCAAGATGTGATTTTTCCACCATTCTCCAAGCGGCCTCCGCTCCCTTGTAGGATATCTTGGCTCCTTGGAAGCATCTCCCTCCTCATCTTCACTTGGGGAGGAGCTCGTAGATGGACTTGTCTTCTCCTTGGGTGTTGGTGGTATCTCATCAAGATCCTCTTCGTCCTTGAGCAAAACCTCCATGCTTGGAGATTTGTCCACCTCATGCGTGGCATCCTTGTTGCTCCCACTTGGACTCATCTCCACAGCATCGCTTACTCCTTGCTTGTTTTCCATGAAAGTGACATCTCGACTCTTGATGATCTTCTTGGTCTCCAAACACATCAACCTATATGCCTTGGAGTCCTCACAATAGCCCAACAACAAGCACTTGATGCCCTTGGCATCAAGCTTGGAGCGCTTAGGACTCAAATCCAAGGCATATGCAATGCATCCAAAGATGCGCATGTGACCAATGTTGGGCCTTCTTCCACTCCATGCTTCTTGTGGCGTCATGGATGCAACTGCACTAGTGGGGCAACGATTGCGTGTATAGGCTGCATTCGATACGGCCTCCGCCCAAAGATCATACTTAAGGTCTTGAGCATGCAACATGGCACGAGCCATCTCCACAAGTGTGCGATTGGCACGCTCCGCCACACCATTTTGTTGTGGAGTATAAGGGGTCGAAGTTTGGTGTTGAATGCCATGCTCCCTCATAAAAGCCTCAAAGGCCTTGGACATGTATTCCCCTCCATTGTCCGACCTCAATACCTTCACCTTTTGTCCCGATTCATTCTCCACAAGTGCCTTCCATACCTTGAACCTCTCAAACACCTCACTCTTACACTTGAGCATGAACAGCCACACCTTCCTTGAAAAATCATCAATGAAGGTCAAGAAAAACCTTGCACCACCCATGGAAGGGGTCTTCATTGGGCCACACACATCGGAGTGCACAATCTCCAACACCTTGGTTGCCCTCGTTGCTCCATCGCTTGGAAACGGTTGCCTCGCTTGCTTGCCTTCAATGCAAGCCTCACAATTGAGATCACAAGAGCCCTTCTCCACTTGCATGCCACCCACCATGCTTTGAAGGCGCTTGACACTCTTCTCATTAAGGTGGCCCAATCTCTTGTGCCATAACTCCAAAGAGTGTTGATGGAGTGGTCCTTGGGCCAAACACGCCATGCTTGTGCCATTCACCACTTTGAACTTCAATTGGTACAAGTTGCCCTCTCTTGATGCCGTGACAATTGTCCCTCCATTGGGTGCCCCTAAAATGCAACCCTTGTTGTTGAATTGCACCTTCAAATCTTGTGACACCAACTTGCTCACCGAGAGCAAATTGGCATGCAACTTGGGCACATGCAACACATCTTGGATGCGAATTGTCCTCAATTGGCCCTTCACCTCCACCTCCACTACAATGCAACCTATGCCAATTGCATCCACCACGCCATTGTCCCCCAAATACACCTTGCGGTTGCTAATAGATTGATAAGTGAGAAATGCTTGCCTATGTGGGGTCATGTGTTGTGTTGCACCCGAGTCGATGATCCACTTGAACATGTTGGTGTTGTCATACCCATCATTGGCAGCAAACGCAAACTCCTCCTCCACACTTGCCTTGTTCGCACTCTCCTTCTTGGGTTGCTTACAAAACCTTGCAAGGTGGCCGGGCTTACCACCATTGTAGCATGTGCGTGTCTCCTTGCATGGTTGTGAGCTCCCCCCTTGGCCATTTCGTAAATAGAGTGCTGCCCCTCCTTCTTGGGTCTCATTCTCCTTCCTCTTGGCCATCTCATGCATCAATCTTGCGGTGATAAAGTCAAGACTGAGCTCTAACATGGGTCTTGTCTCCAATGCCGTGATGAGATACTCATAAGAAGGTGGCAAGCTCTCAAGCAAAGTCATAACCATGTCTCCATCCGTGACGGGCACCTCCAAACAAGCCAATTGGTCCGCAAGAGCCTTCACCTTGTTGATGTGGTCCAGCATGTCTTCGTTCTCTTGCATCTTGCATGTGAAGAATGTTGAAGAACATGTACATAATCGTGTAGATAGTGTACATTCAGCCCTAGGAGTAGGACTACACTCTTAGTTAGACTTCGAGTCTATTGGGTGTTGCTTGTAGTCAAAGGCAGCCCAAGGTTGCTAGTTATCCCACATGGTTTGTGGATAACTAGTGAAAGGCTTTATGCTTATGTTCAGCCCATCCATGGGCCTTGGGATCTTCTACCATCTAAGTAAAGCCTTTCTCCATTCAAAACTCAATAGGTTATGGGCCCACGCACTTCGCGTTGCACATGAGGGAGAAATTCAAGTCATTTGGAGAAGTTCTTGGAGCTTGGAGGAGCATACTAAATTTGGGCCCTTTGTCACCTACAAACAATATGGTGTGAGTAAAATTTTCAAAACAAAGAAAAAAAAGTCTTTGAATTCCATCTTTTGTTTTGAGCTTTTGTGGGCTGGTTTGTGAGGTTTGGAGTTCATTTTTGAGTGTGAGATTGCTCATGATTGAAATCAGACCTTCTTAGTGCTGGTTTCATGCTCCTTGTTTGAGTTTGTGCTTGCAAGTGTACATTGGCAGCCCATTGGGGCTGATTGTGCACTAGGGTACATTGGTGATTGTCATTTTGACAATTGCAATCTTGTGAGAGTCCTTGGTGAGGCTTGGGAGCATTTGTGGGTTGCATTAAGCGTTTCCATGCATTGAGGGCTGAGTGGTGCCCTTGTGAGTGAGAGAGACGAAATTGTGATCCTAAGAGGGTTGATTTGTGCCCTTGTCAGTGTGTGAGACCAAGTAGAGGACTTTGTGAAGCCAAAGGGCTGGTTTGTGCCCTTGTGAGTGTGTGAGACCTAATAGTGGACATTGTGAACTCAAGAGGGCTGATTTGTGTCATTGAGAGAGAGTGACACCCAATTGGGATTCTTGAGTGACTTGGTGAGCCAAGTAGGGCTGGTTGAAGCCATTGTAGTCCATGAGGTGCTCATTGTGAGTGGGAGCTTCCATCTAGGGCTGATTGGAAGCTTTGAGATCCTTGGAGTGTGGAGGATCCAATTGGTGAGGAGAATTGTGTTTTTTGAAGTAGCACCAGCCCATGACGAGCATGTGGTGGTTGTGAGCTTCATTAGGGTCTGATTTGGTGAGGAGAGGAAGTCTTGTGCTTGTGAGGTGTGGTGTGGCGTTTTTAGGGTTGCAAGGTGCTTGTGAGGGCTGATTGGTCCCATTTCAGCCCAATTCGCCCCAAGGGAGGTTTTGGAGGGTGAATTCAAATTGGAGACCTTGTGGGTGCTGCCAACAAGTGGGAGCTGATTCAAGATGGCTTCAAGTGGAGGAGAGGGCGTCCGGATCATTGACAAGTTCAATGGGGAGAATTTTGGGATGTAGAAGTTCAAGATGGAGATGATTCTTGCGGAGAAGGATTTGTGGGAGGTGGTGGATGGGAGTGAGGAGCCTCCAAGTGAAGATGCTGATTTGAAGACCAAGAAGGCATTTGAGAGGAAGGAGAAGAAGGCCTTTGCTCTCATTGACATCAACCTTGTGGACCGGCAAATTGCTCTTATCCGCCATTGCAAAGGACCAGCCCAAGCATGGACCACCCTTTGCAACATCCATGAGACCAAGAGCCTCTCCAACATCCTCTTCCTAAGGCGCAAGTTCTTCACCATGAAGATGCAAGAGGAGGATGACATCTTGGATCATGTCAACAAGATCAAGGCCCTTGCAGATCAGCTTGCTTGTTTGGAGGCCCCGTCACGGATGGAGATGTGGTGATGACCTTGTTGGAGAGTTTGCCACCATCCTATGAGTACCTCATCACCGCCTTGGAGACAAGCCCACCAAGGAGCTGACCATGGAGTTTGTGACGGCACGCTTGATGCATGAGATGACCAAGCGCAAGGAGAATGAGGCCCAAGGGGAGGGATCAGCCCTTGTGTCAAGACATGGCAAGGGAGGCAACACCAAGGCGTTTATTGAGTTTTGAATGGAGAAAGGCTTTACTTAGATGGTAGAAGATACCAAGGCCCATGTGTGGGCTGAACATAAGCATAAAGCCTTTCACTAGTTATCCACAAACCATGTGGGATAACTAGCAACCTTGGGCTGCCTTTGACTACAAGCAACACCCAATAGACTCTAAGTCTAACTATGAGTCTAATACTACTCCTAGGGCTGAATGTACACTATCTACACTAATATGTACATGATCTTCAACAGCGTTCAAGGAGACAAGGACGTGCTTCAATTGTGGTAAATCAGGCCACATTGCCAAGCATTGCAAGGCCAGCCAAGCCAAAGACAAGGGGAGTGCACACCAACCTTGCCAAGTGGAGGATGAGGAGGACTTTGCCTTTGCCACCTATGGAGGAGGGGAGAAGGCCAACATGTTCACTTGGATTGTGGATTCGGGAGCCACTCAACACATGACTAGCCATAGAGATGCCTTCCACACCTATCAGCCCATTGTGGGGAAGAGGATTCATTTGGGAGACAATGGCATGGTGGAGGCCCTTGGCATGGGGGAGATCCTTGTGGAGGTGCAAGTGGAGGGGAAGACCAAGAGGATTCAGATCCAAAAGGCCCTCCATGTCCCCAAGTTGCATGCCAACTTGATTTCGGTGAGCCAATTGTCTTTGGGAGGTTTGAAGGTGCATTTCAACATGGTAGGGTGTGTGGTGAGGTCTCCTAGTGGTGTTCTGATTGCATCAGCCCCCCGTGAGGGCAATTTGTAGCACCTCCATTTCACCAAGGTGAATGGCACTTCCATGGCATGTGTGGCCCAAGGATCAGCTCATGAAGACCTTGTGGGGCTTTGGCATAGGAGGCTTGGGCACTTGAATGTGAAGAGCATGAAGAGCCTCCAACACATTGTGAAGGGGCTGAACCTCTCTTCTTGCAAGCATGATTGGAGTTTGTTGGTGTGCAAGGGGTGCATAGAGGGGAAACAAGCAAGGCAGCCCTTCCCCAAGGATAGGGCCACAAGGGCCAGCAAGCCCTTGGAGCTTGTGCATTCAGATGTGTGTGGGCCAATGAAGACCACATCCATAGGAGGAGCAAGGTATTTTGTGACTTTCATTGATGATTTCTCACACAAGATTTGGGTGTACATGCTGAAGTGCAAGAGTGAGGTGTTTGGGCGTTTTGAGACTTGGAAGGCCCTTGTGGAGGCCCAATCGGAATGCAAGGTGAAGGTGCTGCGATCGGATAATGGAGGAGAGTATGTGTCCAAGGCCTTTGAGGCCTTCTTGAAGGCTCATGGCATTGAGCACCACACTTCAGCATCTTACACTCCTCAACAAAATGCCGTAGCGGAGCGTGCGAATCGAACCATTGTGGAGATGGCTAGGTCCATGATTCATGCCCAAGGGCTGAAGTATGAGCTTTGGGGGGAGGCCGTGTCCAATGCGGTGTATACAAGGAACCGGTGCCCCACACAAGCCTTGACAAGCAAGACACCCCAAGAAGCTTGGAGTGGAATCAGACCTCATGTGTCCCACATGCGC
Source organism: Straminergon stramineum (assembly GCA_963920665.1). Lineage (NCBI taxonomy): Eukaryota > Viridiplantae > Streptophyta > Bryopsida > Hypnales > Calliergonaceae > Straminergon > Straminergon stramineum. Next base: position 11,255,119 of record OY987270.1, on the reverse strand, counting down.
ACCTTTGGGTGCATTGCCTATGCCTTGGTGCCAAGTGCCAAGAGGACCAAGTTGGATGCCAAGGGCACCAAGTGTCTTTTCCTTGGCTATTGTGAGGGAACCAAGGCTTATAGGCTGATGTGTGTGGAGACCAAGGCCATCATCAAGTGTCGTGATGTGACCTTCTTGGAGGAGGAAGGAGCTGATCCCAAGCTCTTGGAGATGGGCCCAAGTGGGAGTAGTGGAGGACCAGCCCAAATGGTGAGCACAACTCCAGGAGTGGACATGGAAGAGGAAGGAGAGGAAGAGGAGGAAGAGGAAGACTTGGTGGAGCCCAAGAAGAAGGTGGCCACACCCAAGGTTAAGAGACCAGCTGCCCCTTCTCCAAGCACTTCATCCAAGGTGCAAGAGCATGATCAGCCCTTGGAAGAGCAAGAGGAGCCTCGTTATCCAACTAGGACCCGTAAGCCCCTTGGAGATTGGTGGCTGAATCACTGTCTTCCCCCACAACAAGAAGAACAAGCCAATGTGGCTTTCCTTGGAGATCCATCCACACTTGGGGAGGTGTTGCGTTGTGAGGATGCAAGCAAGTGGGAGTTGGCCATGCAAGAGGAGTACAAGCCCTCATTGCCAAGGGGACATGGGAACTTGCTGCCCTCCCTCCCAAGAGGTCAAGTGTGGGTTGCAAGTGGGTTTTCTCCACCAAAAGGGATGCTTTGGGGCACATTGTGAGGTACAAGGCAAGGCTGGTTGCCAAGGGGTTCTCCCAAGTGGAGGAGGTGAATTTCAATGAGACCTTTGCCCCCGTTGCTAAGTTTAGCACCATTAGGTGCATTGTGGCTCTAGGGGCAGCCATGGACTTGGAGATGCACCAAATGGACGTCAAGACGGCTTTCCTCAACCCCAAGCTAGAGGAGGTCATCTACATGAATCAGCCCCAAGGCTTTGTGCAAGAGGGGCAAGAGCATCTCAAATGCAAGTTGAAGAAGGCCCTCCCCGGGCTGAAGCAATCCGGGAGGGCGTGGTATAGGGATATTGATGGCATGTTTGCAAGGAAGGGCTTCCAAAGAGGAAATGTTGATCACTCTTTGTACACCATGCAAAGTAGTGAGCATTTGGTGATTGTGATCCTCTATGTGGATGATCTGATCCTCCTTGCAAGTGACATGACCAAGATGCTTGAAGTGAAGGCTATGCTTCACAAGGAGTATGAGATGACGGATCTTGGAGAGTTGAGCTATTGCCTTGGAGTGGAGTTCAAGAGGGATAGGGCTGCCCGCACCATCACTATGAGCCAACACAAGTACCTTGAGGAGATCTTGAAGAGGTTCAACATGGAGGAGTGCAAAGCCATAGGTACACCCCTTGACACTCATGAGAAGTTGCCCAAGCTCACGGATGCTGATTTTGAGGAGGTGAAGGCTGAAATGCAAGGTGTGCCTTACAAGGCAGCGGTTGGTTGTTTGATGTATGCCATGGTGGCTACAAGGCCTGATTTGGCCTTCCCAGTGAGTGTTGTGAGTCAACACATGTCCAAGTATGGCCCTAAGCATTGGGCTGCGGTCAAGAGGGTGATGAGGTACCTTCAAGGCACACTTGGCTTGGAGTTGCAACTAGGAGGTGCTGAAGTGAGTTTGCATGGGTATTGTGATGCGGATTGGGCGGGTGATGAGGGGGATCGAAGATCCACCACTGGCTATGTGTTTATGCTTGGAGTGGGTGCCATTTCATGGAATTCCAAGAGGCAGCCCACCATAGCTCTTTCTACAACGGAGGCGGAGTACATGGCCATGAGCCATTGCACCAAGAAGGCCATTTGGCTAAGGCAGCTCTTGGCTGATGTTGGCCTTGTGCAAGGGGGGAGCACACAAATTTTGTGTGACAACCAAGGTGCCATTGCTTTGGCCAAGAATCCCACCCACCACTCAAGGACCAAGCACATTGATGTGCAACACCATTTCATTCGTGAAAGAGTGGAGGCTGAGGTGATTGAGCTCAAGTATGTGCCTACTCAATCTATGGTTGCTGATGTGCTGACCAAGGCTCTTGGGAAGCCCCAACACCTTACCTTGATTGAGAAGATGGGCCTTCGTGCCTTTGACCACTCTCAAAGTGGGAGTGTTCAAGGTCATGTACATAATTATGTAGATAGTGTACATTCAACCCTAGGAGTAGGATTAGACTCTTAGTTAGACTTCGAGTCTATTGGGTGTTGCTTGTAGTCAAAGGCAGCCCAAGGTTGCTAGTTATCCCACATGGTTTGTGGATAACTAGTGAAAGGCTTTATGCTTATGTTCAGCCCATCCATGGGCCATGGTATCTTCTACCATCTAAGTAAAGCCTTTCTCCATTCAAAGCCTAATAGTTCAGCCCCTTCACAATGTGTTGGAGGCTCTTCATGCTCTTTACATTCAAGTGGCCAAGCCTCCTATGCCAAAGCCCCACAAGGTCTGCATGAGCTGATCCTTGGGCCACACAAGCCATGGAAGTGCCATTCACCTTGGTGAAGTGGAGGTGGTACAAATTGCCCTCACGGGGGGCTGATGCAATCAAAACACCACTAGGAGACCTCACCACACACCCCATCATGTTGAAATGCACCTTCAAACCTCCCAAAGACAATTGGCTCACGGAAATCAGATTGGCATGCAACTTGGGGACATGGAGGGCCTTTTGGATCTGAATCCTCTTGGTCTTCCCCTCCACTTGCACCTCCTCAAGAATCACCCCCATGCCAGGAGCCTCCACCATGCCATTGTCTCCCAAATGAATCCTCTTCCCCACAATGGGCTGATAGGTGTGGAAGGCATCTCTATGGCTAGTCATGTGTTGAGTGGCTCCCGAATCCACAATCCAAGTGAACATGTTGGCCTTCTCCCCTCCTCCATAGGTGGCAAAGGCAAAGTCCTCCTCATCCTCCACTTGGCAAGCTTGGTGTGCACTCCCCTTGTCTTTGGCTTGGCTGGCCTTGCAATGCTTAGCAATGTGGCCTGATTTGCCACAATTGAAGCACGTCCTTGTCTCCTTGAACGCCTTGGTGTTGCCTCCCTTGCCATGTCTTGAGACAAGGGCTGATCCCTCCCCTTGGGCCTCATTTTCCTTGTGCTTGGTCATCTCATGCATCAAGCGTGCCGTCACAAACTCCATGGTCAGCTCCTTGGTGGATCTTGTCTCCAAGGCGGTGATGAGGTACTCATAGGAGGGTGGCAAACTCTCCAACAAGGTCATCACCACATCTCCATCCGTGACGGGGGCCTCCAAGCAAGCAAGCTGATCCGCAAGGGCCTTGATCTTGTTGACATGATCCAAGATGTCATCCTCCTCTTGCATCTTCATGGTGAAGAACTTCCGCCTAAGGAAGAGAATGTTGGAGAGGCTCTTGGTCTCATGGATGTTGCAAAGGGTGGTCCATGCTTGGGCTGGTCCTTTGCAATGGCGGATGTGAGCAATTTGCCGGTCCACAAGGTTGATGGCTATGAGAGCAAAGGCCTTCTTCTCCTTCCTCTCAAACGCCTTCTTGGTCTTCAAATCAGCATCTTCACTTGGAGGCTCCTCACTCCCATCCACCACCTCCCACAAATCCTTCTCCGCAAGAATCATCTCCATCTTAAACTTCCACATCCCAAAGTTCTCCCCATTGAACTTGTCAATGATCCAGACGCCCTCTCCTCCACTTGAGGCCATGTTGAATCAGCTCCCACTTGTTGGCAGCACCCACAAGGTCTCCAATCTGAATTCAGCCCCCAAACCCTCCCTTGGGGCGAATTGGGCTGAAATGGGACCAATCAGCCCTCACAAGCACCTTGCAACCCTAAGAACGCCACACCACACCTCACAAGCACAAGACTTCCTCTCCACACCAAATCAGACCCTAATGAAGCTCACCACCACCACATGCTCGTCATGGGCTGGTTCTACTTCAAAAACACAATTCTCCTCACAATTCTCCTCACAAATTGGATCCTCCACACTCCAAAGATCTCAAAGCTTCCAATCAGCCTTAGATGGAAGCTCCCACTCACAATGAGCACCTCATGGACTACAATGGCTTCAACCAGCCCTACTTGGCTCACGAAGTCACTCAAGAATCCCAATTGGGTGTCACTCTCTCTCAATGACACAAATCAGCCCTCTTGAGTTCACAATGTCCACTATTAGGTCTCACACACTCACAAGGGCACAAACCAGCCCTTTGGCTTCACAAAGTCCTCTACTTGGTCTCACACACTCACAAGGGCACAAATCAGCCCTCTAAGGATCACAATTTCGTCTCACTCACTGACAAGGGCTCCACTCAGCCCTCAATGCATGGAAACGCCTAAAGCAACCCACAAATGCTCCCAAGCCTCACCAAGGACTCTCGCAAGATTGCAATTGCCAAAATGACAATCACCAATGTACCCAAGTGCACAATCAGCCCCAATGGGCTGCCAATGTACACTTGCAAGCACAAACTCAAACAAGGAGCATGAAACCAGCCCTAATTAGGTCTGATTTCAATCATGAGCAATGTCACACTCAAAAATGAACTCCAAACCTCACAAACCAGCCCATAAAAGCTCAAAACAAAAGATGGAAAAGACTTTTTTTTCTTTGTTTTGAAAATTTTACTCACACCATATTGTTTGTAGGTGACAAAGAGCCCCAAATTCAGTATGCTCCTCCAAGCTCCAAGAACTTCTCCAAATGACTTGAATTTCTCTTTCATGTGCAACGCCAAGTGCGTGGGCCCATAACCTATTAAGTTTTGAATGGAGAAAGGCTTTACTAAGATGGTAGAAGATACCAAGGCCCATGGATGGGCTGAACATAAGGATAAAGCCTTTCACTAGTTATCCACAAACCATGTGGGATAACTAGCAACCTTGGGCTGCCTTTGACTACAAGCAACACCCAATAGACTCCAAGTCTAACTAAGAGTCTAGTCCTACTCCTAGGGCTGAATGTACACTATCTACACGATTATGTACATGTTCTTCAACAGAGGGGAAGACCAAGAGGATTCAGATCCAAAAGGCCCTCCATGTCCCTAAGTTGCATGCAAATCTGATTTCGGTGAGCCAATTGTCTTTGGGAGGTTTGAAGGTGCATTTCAACATGGTGGGGTGTGTGGTAAGGTCTCCTAGTGGTGTTTTGATTGCATCAGCCCCCCGTGAGGGCAATTTGTACCACCTCCACTTCACCAAGGTGAATGGCACTTCCATGGCTTGTGTGGCCCAAGGATCAGCTCATGAAGACCTTGTGGGGCTTTGGCATAGGAGGCTTGGGCACTTGAATGTGAAGAACATGAAGAGCCTCCAACACATTGTGAAGGGGCTGAACCTCTCTTCTTGCAAGCATGATTGGAGTTCGTTGGTGTGCAAGGGGTGCATAGAGGGGAAACAAGCAAGGCAGCCCTTCCCCAAGGATGGGGCCACAAGGGCCAGCAAGCCCTTGGAGCTTGTGCATTCAGATGTGTGTGGGCCAATGAAGACCACATCCATAGGAGGAGCAAGGTATTTTGCGACTTTCATTGATGATTTCTCACGCAAAATTTGGGTGTACATGCTGAAGTGCAAGAGTGAGGTGTTTGGGCGTTTTGAGACTTGGAAGGCCCTTGTGGACGCCCAATCGGAATGCAAGGTGAAGGTGCTGCGGTCGGATAATGGAGGAGAGTATGTGTCCAAGGCCTTTGAGGCCTTCTTGAAGGCTCATGGCATTGAGCACCACACATCAGCACCTTACACTCCTCAACAAAACGGCGTAGCGGAGCGTGCGAATCGAACCATTGTGGAGATGGCTAGGTCCATGATTCATGGCCAAGGGCTGAAGTATGAGCTTTGGGGGGAGGCCGTGTCCAATGCGGTGTATACAAGGAACCGGTGCCCTACACAAGCTTTGACAAGCAAGACCCCCCAAGAAGCTTGGAGTGGAATCAGACCTCATGTGTCCCACATGCGCACCTTTGGGTGCATTCCCTATGCCTTGGTGCCAAGTGCCAAGAGGACCAAGTTGGATGCCAAGGGCACCAAGTGTCTTTTCCTTGGCTATTGTGAGGGAACCAAGGCTTATAGGCTGATGTGTGTGGAGACCAAGGCCATCATCAAGTGTTGTGATGTGACCTTCTTGGAGGAGGAAGGAGCTGATCCCAAGCTCTTGGAGATGAGCCCAAGTGGGAGTAGTGGAGGACCAGCCCAAATGGTGGGCACAACTCCAAGAGTGGACATGGAAGAGGAAGGACATGAAGAGGAGGAAGAGGAAGACTTGGTGGAGCCCAAGAAGAAGGTGGCCACACCGAAGGTGAAGAGACCAGCAGCCCCTTCTCCAAGCACTTCACCCAAGGTGCAAGAGCATGATCAGCCCTTGGAAGAGCAAGAGGAGCCTCGTTATCCAACAAGGACCCGCAAGCCCCTTGGAGATTGGTGGCTCAATCACTTTCTTCCCCCACAACAAGAAGAACAAGCCAATGTGGGTTTCCTTGGAGATCCATCCACACTTGGGGAGGTGTTGCGTTGTGAGGATGCAAGCAAGTGGGAGTTGGCCATGCAAGAGGAGTACAAGGCCCTCATTGCCAAGGGGACATGGGAACTTGCTGCCCTCCCTCCCAAGAGGTCAAGTGTGGGCTGCAAGTGGGTTTTCTCCACCAAGAGGGATGCTTTGGGGCACATTGTGAGGTACAAGGCAAGGCTGGTTGCCAAGGGGTTCTCCCAAGTGGAAGGGGTGGACTTCAATGAGACCTTTGCCCCCGTTGCTAAGTTTAGCACCATTAGGTGCATTGTGGCTCTAGGGGCAGCCATGGACTTGGAGATGCACCAAATGGACGTCAAGACGGCTTTTCTCAACCCCAAGCTAGAGGAGGTCATCTACATGGATCAGCCCCAAGGCTTTGTGCAAGAGGGGCAAGAGCATCTCAAATGCAAGTTGAAGAAGGCCCTCCCCAGGCTGAAGCAATCCGGGAGGGCGTGGTATAGGGATATTGATGGCATGTTTGCAAGGAAGGGCTTCCAAAGAGGAAATGCTGATCACTCTTTGTACACCATGCAAAGTAGTGAGCATTTGGTGATTGTGATCCTCTATGTGGATGATCTGATCCTCCTTGCAAGTGACATGACCAAGATGCTTGAAGTGAAGGCTATGCTTCACAAGGAGTATGAGATGACGGATCTTGGAGAGTTGAGCTATTGCCTTGGAGTGGAGTTCAAGAGGGATAGGGCTGCCCGCACCATCACGATGAGCCAACACAAGTACCTTGAGGAGATCTTGAAGAGGTTCAACATGGAGGAGTGCAAAGCCATAGGTACACCCCTTGACACGCATGAGAAGTTGCCCAAGCTCACGGATGTTGATTTTGAGGAGGTGAAGGCAGAAATGCAAGGTGTGCCTTACAAGGCAGCGGTTGGTTGTTTGATGTATGCCATGGTGGCTACAAGGCCTGATTTGGCCTTCCCGGTGAGTGTTGTGAGTCAACACATGTCCAAGTATGGCCCTAAGCATTGGGGTGTAGTCAAGAGGGTGATGAGGTACCTTCAAGGCACACTTGGCTTGGAGTTGCAACTAGGAGGTGCTGAAGTGAGTTTGCATGGGTATTGTGATGCGGATTGGGCGGATGATGAGGGGGATCGAAGATCCACCACCGGCTATGTGTTTATGCTTGGAGTGGGTGCCATTTCATGGAATTCCAAGAGGCAGCCCACCATAGCTCTTTCTACAACGGAGGCGGAGTACATGGCCATGAGCCATTGCACCAAGGAGGCCATTTGGCTAAGGGAGCTCTTGGCTGATGTTGGGCTTGTGCAAGGAGGGAGCACACGCATTTTGTGTGACAACCAAGGTGCCATTGCTTTGGCCAAGAATCCCACTCACCACTCAAGGACCAAGCACATTGATGTGCAACACCATTTCATTCGTGAAAGAGTGGAGGCTGAGGTGATTGAGCTCAAGTATGTGCCTACTCAATCTATGGTTGCTGATGTGCTGACCAAGGCTCTTGGGAAGCCCCAACACCTTACCTTGATTGAGAAGATGGGCCTTCGTGCCTTTGACCACTCTCAAAGTGGGAGTGTTGAAGAACATATACATAATCGTGTAGATAGTGTACATTCCGCCCTAGGAGTAGGATTAGACTCCTAGTTAGATTTAGAGTCTATTGGGTGTTGCTTGTAGTCAAAGGCAGCCCAAGGTTGCTAGTTATCCCACATGGATTGTGGATAACTAGTGAAAGGCTTTATGCTTATGTTCAGCCCATACATGGGCCTTGGTATCTTCTACCATCTAAGTAAAGCCTTTCTCCTTTCAAAACTCAATAGACCTCACCACACACCCCATCATGTTGAAGTGCACCTTCAAACCTTCCAAAGACAATTGGATCACGGAAATCAGATTGGCATGCAACTTGGGGACATGGAGGGCCTTTTGGATCTGAATCCTCTTGGTCTTCCCCTCCACTTGCACCTCCACAAGAATCTCCCCCATGCCAAGAGCCTCCACCATGCCATTGTCTCCCAAATGAATCCTCTTCCCCACAATGGGCTGATAGGTGTGGAAGGCATCTCTATGGCTAGTCATGTGTTGAGTGGCTCCCGAATCCACAATCCAAGTGAACATGTTGGCCTTCTCCCCTCCTCCATAGGTGGCAAAGGCAAAGTCCTCCTCATCCTCCACTTGGCAAGCTTGGTGTGCACTTCCCTTGTCTTTGGCTTGGCTGCCCTTGCAATGCTTGGCAATATGGCCTGATTTGCCACAATTGAAGCACGTCCTTGTCTCCTTGAACGCCTTGGTGTTGCCTCCGTTGCCATGTCTTGACACAAGGGCTGATCCCTCCCCTTGGGCCTCATTTTCCTTGTGCTTGGTCATCTCATGCATCAAGCGGGCTGTCACAAACTCCATGGTCAGCTCCTTGGTGGGTCTTGTCTCCAAGGTGGTGATGAGGTACTCATAGGAGGGTGGCAAACTCTCCAACAAGGTCATCACCACATCTCCATCCGTGACGGGGGCCTCCAAGCAAGCGAGCTGATCCGCAAGGGCCTTGATCTTGTTGACATGATCCAAGATGTCATCCTTATTAAGTTTTGAATGGAGAAAGGCTTTACTTAGATGGTAGAAGATACCAAGGCCCATGAATGGGCTGAACATAAGCATAAAGCCTTTCACTAGTTATCCACAAACCATGTGGGATAACTAGCAACCTTGGGCTGCCTTTGACTACAAGCAACACCCAATAGACTCTAAGTCTAACTAAGAGTCTAATACTACTCCTAGGGCTGAATGTACACTATCTACACGATTATGTACATGATCTTCAACAATCCTCCTCTTGCATCTTCATGGTGAAGAACTTCCGCCTAAGGAAGAGAATGTTGGAGAGGCTCTTGGTCTCATGGATGTTGCAAAGGGTGGTCCATGCTTGGGCTGGTCCTTTGCAATGGCGGATGTGAGCAATTTGCCGGTCCACAAGGTTGATGGCTATGAGAGCAAAGGCCTTCTTCTCCTTCCTCTCAAACGCCTTCTTGGTCTTCAAATCAGCATCTTCACTTGGAGGCTCCTCACTCCCATCCACCACCTCCCACAAATCCTTCTCCGCAAGAATCATCTCCATCTTAAACTTCCACATCCCAAAGTTCTCCCCATTGAACTTGTCAATGATCCGGACGCCCTCTCCTCCACTTGAAGCCATGTTGAATCAGCTCCCACTTGTTGGCAGCACCCACAAGGTCTCCAATCTGAATTCAGCCCCCAAACCCTCCCTTGGGGCGAATTGGGCTGAAATGGGACCAATCAGCCCTCACAAGCACCTTGCAACCCTAAGAACGCCACACCACTCCTCACAAGCACAAGACTTCCTCTCCACACCAAATCAGACCCTAATGAAGCTCACCACCACCACATGCTCGTCATGGGCTGGTTCTACTTCAAAAACACAATTCTCCTCACAATACTCCTCACAAATTGGATCCTCCACACTCCAAAGATCTCAAAGCTTCCAATCAGCCTTAGATGGAAGCTCCCACTCACAATGAGCACCTCATGGACTACAATGGCTTCAACCAGCCCTACTTGGCTCACCAAGTCACTCAAGAACCCCAATTGGGTGTCACTCTCTCTCAATGACACAAATCAGCCCTCTTGGGTTCACAATGTCCACTATTAGGTCTCACACACTCACAAGGGCACAAACCAGCCCTTTGGCTTCACAAAGTCCACTACTTGGTCTCACACACTCACAAGGGCACAAATCAGCCCTCTAAGGATCACAATTTCGTCTCACTCACTAACAAGGGCTCCACTCAGCCCTCAATGCATGGAAACGCCTAATGCAACCCACAAATGCTCCCAAGCCTCACCAAGGACTCTCACAAGATTGCAATTGCCAAAATGACAATCACCAATGTACCCAAGTGCATAATCAGCCCCAATGGGCTCCCAATGTACACTTGCAAGCACAAACTCAAACAAGGAGCATGAAACCAGCCCTAATTAGGTCTGATTTCAATCATGAGCAATCTCACACTCAAAAATGAACTCCAAACCTCACAAACCAGCCCACAAAAGCTCAAAACAAAGATGGAATTCAAAGACCTTTTTTCTTTGTTTTGAAAATTTTACTCACACTATATTGTTTGTAGGTGACCAAGAGCCCAAATTCAGTATGCTCCTCCAAGCTCCAAGAACTTCTCCAAATGACTTGAATTTCTCCCTTATGTGCAACGCCAAGTGCGTGGGCCCATAACCTATTGAGTTTTGAATGGAGAAAGGCTTTACTTAGATGGTAGAAGATACCAAGGCCCATGTATGGGCTGAACATAAGCATAAAGCCTTTCACTAGTTATCCACAAACCATGTGGGATAACTAGCAACCTTGGGCTGCCTTTGACTACAAGCAACACCCAATAGACTCCAAGTCTAACTAAGAGTCTAATCCTACTCCTAGGGCTGAATGTACACTATCTACACGATTATGTACATGTTCTTCAACATGATCCTCTATGTGGATGATCTGATCCTCCTTGCAAGTGACATGACCAAGATGCTTGAAGTGAAGGCTATGCTTCACAAGGAGTATGAGATGACGGATCTTGGAGAGTTGAGCTATTGCCTTGGAGTGGAGTTCAAGAGGGATAGGGCTGCCCGCACCATCACGATGAGCCAACACAAGTACCTTGAGGAGATCTTGAAGAGGTTCAACATGGAGGAGTGCAAAGCCATAGGTACACCCCTTGACACGCATGAGAAGTTGCCCAAGCTCACGGATGTTGATTTTGAGGAGGTGAAGGCAGAAATGCAAGGTGTGCCTTACAAGGCAGCGGTTGGTTGTTTGATGTATGCCATGGTGGCTACAAGGCCTGATTTGGCCTTCCCGGTGAGTGTTGTGAGTCAACACATGTCCAAGTATGGCCCTAAGCATTGGGGTGTAGTCAAGAGGGTGATGAGGTACCTTCAAGGCACACTTGGCTTGGAGTTGCAACTAGGAGGTGCTGAAGTGAGTTTGCATGGGTATTGTGATGCGGATTGGGCGGATGATGAGGGGGATCGAAGATCCACCACCGGCTATGTGTTTATGCTTGGAGTGGGTGCCATTTCATGGAATTCCAAGAGGCAGCCCACCATAGCTCTTTCTACAACGGAGGCGGAGTACATGGCCATGAGCCATTGCACCAAGGAGGCCATTTGGCTAAGGGAGCTCTTGGCTGATGTTGGGCTTGTGCAAGGAGGGAGCACACGCATTTTGTGTGACAACCAAGGTGCCATTGCTTTGGCCAAGAATCCCACTCACCACTCAAGGACCAAGCACATTGATGTGCAACACCATTTCATTCGTGAAAGAGTGGAGGCTGAGGTGATTGAGCTCAAGTATGTGCCTACTCAATCTATGGTTGCTGATGTGCTGACCAAGGCTCTTGGGAAGCCCCAACACCTTACCTTGATTGAGAAGATGGGCCTTCGTGCCTTTGACCACTCTCAAAGTGGGAGTGTTGAAGAACATATACATAATCGTGTAGATAGTGTACATTCCGCCCTAGGAGTAGGATTAGACTCCTAGTTAGATTTAGAGTCTATTGGGTGTTGCTTGTAGTCAAAGGCAGCCCAAGGTTGCTAGTTATCCCACATGGATTGTGGATAACTAGTGAAAGGCTTTATGCTTATGTTCAGCCCATACATGGGCCTTGGTATCTTCTACCATCTAAGTAAAGCCTTTCTCCATTCAAAACTCAATAAAGAACTTGCGTCGAATGAATAACATGTTGGATAAATTCTTTGTTTCATGGATGTTGCACAATACCTTCCATGCTTCCGCGGGTCCCTTGCATGCTCGAACATGTGCAAGTTGCCTATCGACAAGATTGCAAGCAATCATGGAGAAGGCCTTCTTGACCCTCCTCTCATAGGATTTCTTGACTTTGGCATCGGCATCAGTTGGGGGTGGTTCCTCGGTGTCCTCCACAATCTCCCACAAGTCCTTCTCCGCTAAGATCATCTCCATCTTGAACTTCCATAGACCAAAGTTCTCTCCATTGAACTTGTCAATGACCCTCACGTTGTCTCCATCACTAGTGGCCATGTTGGATGACTCCTCCTCCAATATAAGCCCAAGTGATTCTAAACACTCCAATCTAATCTCCAAATGCCCAAGCAACCCTCTTGTGGTTGCACTATGTCCAATAAGGCCCCAAATCACACTAATAAGACCCTTTATGGTCCTAATCTCTCAATTCAGACCCCAAGTAGTCTAAATCTCTCCAATGCACACTCTATTGGACTAATACTCTCAAATCAAACCTCAAGTGATGCAAATCTCTCAAATCAGACCTCAAGTGATGCAAATCTTTGCAATGCACACTCTATTGGACTAATACTCCCAAATCAGACCTCAAGTGATGCAAATCTCTCCAATGCACACTCTATTGGACTAATACTCTCAATTCATACCCCAAGTGATTTGAATCACTCCAATGCACACTCTATTGGACTAATACTTTCAAATCAGACCTAAAATGATGCAAATCTCTCCAATGCGCACTAAAATGCTCCAAATCTCTCAAATGAAGCCCCAGATGCACAAATCAACACCTATAGCAGACTAGGTCAAATCCTAGCTTCCAACTAAGGCTCTAAGACGCTAAATCAACCCTCAATGAGCACAAATGATATCAAACCAAGAAAATACCTCACTAAAAAGTAAAAGTCTTGAATACAAATGCTCCAAACGACCCCAAACTCCACTTGCTCCAATAGTCCTCCACCAACACACCTTGCAATGAGATCGAATCTCTACTAGCAACTCACATGAGTGGGCCCATAACCTATTGAGAAAGAGAACAAAAGAATGTATTTCAATGAAGAGGAACACAGACAAGTGTGAGAAAGGGATATTCAACCCATGCTAGGGGTTGCCTTCTTATACTACTCTACTACCAAGTGCAATGACTAACCATATGGGATAATTGACTAAGAGGTATGCCCCTCTCTATAGGCACCACTTAAAAGGACTTCCCCTCTCTAATATCTCATTGCTTTTACTACAAACAACACATAACTAAGGTTAGCCCATACTTAAGACCTACTTCAAACAACCTATGACATCCTACTCACTTCCTTCAACAACTTCTCCCTATTGTCGTTGCTATAGGATTTTCCTCAATTGTTGAAATAGTGCGATCTGAGGTTAATAACATGTATTGGAAGTGGTAGAGAGTTTTGTTGTGAGTGCCCTGCTCGGGATTTCGAGGTTGCAACACAGCTATGGCGAAAAGTGAAGTTCCTAGAGACAATCATTGGGGTTCAGAGAGCATCATCAGTTCTTTTGTTGTAGGCAACATTAGAGGACTGGGAAAGCGGTGTTCAAGTTGCAATAACATTTATTGGCATCTTCAAGGTAGTAAGGTGAGGTATTGAATTCCCTCTATCATTTGTGGTTTTCACGAAGCAGATGTAGCTTTGGTGACGTTGTGGTGTGGAAGCCTTATCATATGGCTAGAATTTGAATGGCACGTTCAAAAAACATCGTCGTGCAAGCATCATCATTGAATTAGGGTTCTGTGAGTTGTGTGATCCCCTTCTTACAATTTTTTTTCAAACAATAACTATGGTCTACCTTTGTTTGCTTCAATTCTACGTACTAACATCTCTCGCTTCAATGATTTTAGGTTCCATTATTTGTCATGCTTTGAAGTCATGGAATTGTGTGGTGTGACAATGACTGTTGACATCTCTTCTTCTGTGGATCATGTATTCACTAATTCTTTCCACGTTCTGTCATGTTTGCTTGTTGTCATCTGCTTGTTCGCTACTTCAAAAGATTTCCTACTGTTGTCAACAATAATATTTTTGGCTTCGTCCTCCTTTCTTCTAAACTTTTTCCTTGCCCTCTCTAGCATTCACAGCTCTTACGTCGCAAATGTGGTCTATGTAGGGCAATAATGGACTTCTAGCCAACTCATGCCAAACTCAAGGTTGTCTCGTCAATAGCCCTACTACTTCTGCTAACCACGACCCGGCTACTAGATTTCTCCAATGCTAAAGACATAGAGGACATGACCGATGACCAACTCGAAGGCACCTGCCTTTTTTTCAAGCAATCCTCTCTAGACATGGAAGCGCTTGCTCCAACTACTCCACACGGATTCAAAATCAACCACCTTTTTCCTCTATTGGATGACAACTTGGGCTATTGGGTGAAGCCGCGGTCAACAACTTGGTTCTCACGATTTCTTCTAGAGTACTATGATGATGAGAGATGGGTGAAGATGTTTAGAATGAGCAAGCATGTTGTTTTCTCATTCATTTGGTAGAGCTACTGAGGCCAACTATATACAAGAAGATTACCAATTATCGCTTGGCAATTTTTGTCTTAGTCCGCATTGTTTGCACATTGTTCAAACTCACTCAGAGTGCAAGTTTACTTATTTGCAATGAGATGTTCATAGTGGGTTGAAGTATAATTTCCGTGATGTTGTGACAAGTGGTGAACGCCATCACAATACTCCATGGTCTGAAATTTCTTGGCCTATTGGTGATAGGCTTCTCCAAACTGAAACTGATTTCAGGATGCTCTACGGACTTCCCGAAGTGGTGGGAGCGATAGATTGTACTCATATTTCAATCACTAAACTGAAGCACATAGCAATAGATTACTTTTACTACCAATTACAAGGGGGGGAGTTCTTTGAATTGCCACGCAGTTCTTGATAGCAACAAGCGTTTCAATGACTTGTCACTATAAGAAAACAATGTTTTTTTAATGTCACAAAAAATGTGCCCTAGCATATAGTTTGACATGAAAATAATCTAGGTAGATGTCACCTAAAATCTGTTGTAACCGACAGGCAAAAAATGTCCAAAAATCAAGGAAAATGCGTCTAATTTTAGCTTATTTTTTTCTAACGTCACAAACAACAGGGTCTTCCAAGGTCTCGACAGTGCGGCACGTGGATACCATGTAAGCATGTGAGCTCCCAATTCATCACTTGGGACTCATAGTTTTTCTTTTTCCTTCTTTGCATAGATTAAAGGGTAATTAGGTGTAAAAAGCCCAGAAAAGAGCCTAAGGCCAAATTAGGTATTTGGTCCCTTTTAGGGTTTTAGGTCTAGTTGCCCCTTAGAGCCCCACCTGCACAAAGGTTAGAACTACAAACGGTGGAAGTTAATAGGTTTGAGTGTGTTGCTTTATTGTGCCGAATCTATTAAGTAGTGGCCCTAGCCAACTAAGATTGTGCCAAGAGGACCCCATGAGATCCCCAAGTAGGCCATGTTTCCCTGTTCCACCATTGAAACCATAGAGCCAATTGTTAGCGTTGCAGGGGTTACAATACCAAGACCGGCATGTGGAGGAATCCACACGTCCCGAGTGTGGGATTGGGATCTCGAGTGGGCTAGGGGGTCGGAAGTGAAGTTCTTTCACCAAGATTCCCTCGTACGCAAAAGATTCTTTGTTCCCATGTAATTAGCGGAGGGTAGGATTTATCCTCCTCATCTCTACATGTGCAAAGTAAGAATATGAGCTTGCACGCCAAGTGTGTAACTCCTTGAGAGGTCCCACAAAAAGGCTCAGAATTTTCTGACTTGCAGAAAAATTCTTCCCAGACAGTCAACCACCAAAATCCACTATGGGAAATTCGTGGAAATTCCCCAGAGGGCGGTAAAATCTCACTAAAAATTAGGTTAGATGATTTTATATTAATAAGGCTCCCCGAAAAGTTTTGTGACATTTTGATAGCAAAAGATGCCCAAACCTGAAGATTCCCCCCCCAATTTAGCGATGTGGCAATGTGGGCGGGAGTTTGATCGACGTCTCGGGAGCATACGAGTTTGAAGCAGGGTCGATAAAAGGTCTTTCCTTACCCCCTTGGACCTCCCAAATCACCTTGGCTACTCACCTTGCTCAAAAAAGGCAACACCGACAAGCTAGATCTTTAACACTTTTTTGACGTGGATGGCATTGGGTTTCGATGGGTTTTTTGTGACGGAAAAGGGGGAGGGGGTTCCCTTTAACCAAAAATGGCCTTCTAGAGCCTAAGGCACAATCTGTTTGTCAATTGGAGTATAACTTCAAAAGTTAGAAGTGGACAGCACACAACTAAAGAAGTCAACAGGCCATTAAAAGCCCAAATCTTGGAGAATTGGGAAAAGAACGTTCCCCCGCTTGGGAACGAGGTTCCCGACACATGTGGAGAGAAGACTAAGGTGTCAAAACCCCACACATGGGGAAAATCCCAAGGCAAGTTTAGATAGTCAACGTCTTACGTAGATTTGGAATTGTAAGAAGTTTAGGGTTTGCGTAAGGTTCCCACACTTGGGAACAAGCTCTTCAACATGTGTGAAGGGAAGATTAGTTGTCAACACCTCACATGTGGGGGAATCCCAAGGCAATTCTAGAATTGTCAACCTTTCACATGGAGCCAATTCTTGTAAGAAAATTGGATTTTTAGGAGTTCCCTTCATTGGGAATGGAGTTCCCCGGCTTGTAATTTTGAGGGGAGCAAAGGCGCCCCTTCTCCTATAAAAGGGGGCTCCCTTCTCCCCTCAAACACCCCCATTTTATACATCATTTCACTTGGGTCCATTGGGAGCCACTTGTTGGAGCTTAGCGGTGTTGGTTTCCTTGCTTTTCTCTCTTGCCTTCTTTTGTAGCTCTTGTCTTCGTGGTAGTCCTTTTGTTGTCATTTGGAGAAGTTTGGGTTGGAACCAAACACTCTAAGTAGTTCTTGTCCTTGTAGTGATCCTTGGGTTGTCATTTGGAGAGGTTTGGGTTGGAACCAAACACTCTAAGTAGTTCTTGTTCTTGTAGCGGTCTTTTGTTGTCATTTGGAGAAGTTTGGGTTGGAACCAAACTCTCTAAATAGTCCTCTAAGTAACTAAAACTTTCCTTTAGTTTAGTTCTAGCAAGCAAGGAATTAAGGCATTACCTCCACAATAGGATAGTTGGGTTTTACGGTGAACTGTAGGAAGTAGGAGGCATAGAGAAGATCTATTGCTTGGAAGGCACAATGGACCGACGTTAGGCACCCATTGAAGTAGGAGTTCACCACCCACAACACAAGAACGTGGTTGTACTCGTGTAATTGCCAAGGGTGGGCAACTGGGCAATTATACGCTCACATATGCCTAGGTCAAATTTGGATTTTGGTTTAATAACAAAGTAGGAATTTGACTATTTTGTTAAGAAAAATCTTAAATTTTCTTTACAAAAAACAACCTTTATATTTTTTTTGTAGCTAAAATTTATGTAAAAAAGACATTGACAGCACATACAATTCAACATAGGTAACCTTGAGATGTTAGAGCTAGTGACCATGTTCTCAAACTTCAATATCCTCTGTACAGAATGCTCCATTTTTCCATTCAAAAAAAGGAAAATCTTTAGTTTTAGAGTTAGACAATAACTAACATGTCTTCTATAAGTCATAAGAAATTTAAATTGTTTTTGAAGATTTGAAATTATCTTGATTTTAGAAAAAAAGAAATAATAAAAAAGATTCATTTCAAATACAAAATAAGCTCACGAAATCTAAAAGCCTTAAGTTAGGTGTGCATATATTGTGGTGGAGAACGTCATTGTGTAATCCAAATTTCCATGTTATATGATTATTAGAAACTCAATAGAATGTGCAAAATTAGAAATTGGACCAAATTTCAAATGGTGATAAAGAATCTAATTTGATAAATGATCAAATATTCAAATTGGAGTTGAAACTAGATTTTGTAAGCTTCATTTCATTAGTATATTCAATTTCAAAAAAATCATTTTACTAGCATAAATTCCTATCAAAAGCAAGAAGTAGGAATTGCCAAAATACTGGAATGGCATCTTTTATACACTATAAGAAAACTTGATATTTTTGGACGTCTAGAAAAATGAATGACATAGTGAAGTTGATGCAGAAAGAATCAACGTTGATGTCACCTAAAATTCATTATAATTGACAAGCCAAAAATATGGAAAAAAACATCCATTTTGAGCTTGATTTTTTCTAATATATAAATAACGTAGTCTTTTAAGCTCCCCCAATGTGCCATGTGGATGCTACATAAGCACCACGTGGGCAATGAGAGCCACATGGTTTGTTTTTTCATCGTGCCCGTCCCTGACGTAGCACTTAACACAGCATCTAACAAGGTGGAGGGAAAAGTGATGTGGCATGCCTTGTCAACAAATTTTTTTGTTGTTGATTTTTAAGACATCAAACTAGATATTTTAGAAGACATCAACTGGTGCATATCCTACTCATAAGGCAAGATCAACAAAAAATATATTTAAAATAAATTACAAAATAAAATAAAATAAACTGAACAAAAAAATTATTGAATTAAAAATAATTACAAAAAACTTTCCATCTACCATCAAGAGATTTATTGATGGTCAACTGAACAAATTACTTCTTTGAAAGTTAGTTAGAATGAAGGGTAAAAGGATCATATTTATACCCATTCTCTGTCCATGGTGAAACAAAAGATATGGAATAATTAGAATATGGGAACTTGATCATTGTACATGTCAGTGTTGTTTCAGACATTTGGATGTTATTTCAAACATCTTGATGTTTTCGGAGACATCTTGTATGAAACACAATTCTTGTTTTTCATATCCCATAAGGATTGTTGCACTTCCTACCACCCAACTTTTTTAAAGACCATCTCTTTTCATCCATGATGCACATCCATCCATTTTCCTTTTTTCACAAACCATGCCACATGGTTGTCCTTTCACTAAATTTTTTCCATGTGGTCAAAGTTTTACCATAAAC
The DNA here is from genome assembly GCA_963920665.1 of Straminergon stramineum. Classification (NCBI taxonomy): domain Eukaryota; kingdom Viridiplantae; phylum Streptophyta; class Bryopsida; order Hypnales; family Calliergonaceae; genus Straminergon; species Straminergon stramineum. Next base: position 11,235,923 of record OY987270.1, on the reverse strand, counting down.
CGTAGTAATTTTACTAACTTACCGAAAGTCAAAATGGAGCTACTTGTTGATGTGGAAATCTATGTTTTTTGGGATTTCACAAGAAAACATGACCATGTTTTTTCTAACATCACTAAGAATATTGTCCGTCTACAATGATATCTACTATTTTCCAACTTAGCCGCTTACCTTTTCCTCAACATCAAACCAAATTCACATTCCTATGGATGTTTATTGTCCAATGTATGTAGGGTCACTAGGGTGTTTTAGAAAATATATTACGTTTTTTGGAAACAACACCAAAAATGCAGTTTTCTTACAGTAATAATCGACAACTTTAGCATCTTCTTCACCAAATAAAAGATAACCTTGAAACCATCTATTTTTATAATTTGATGTTAATTATCATTATTTGATTTTGGATGACTATTAATTGGAAACTTGGAATCTAGATAGCTCATAAACAATAAGGTATATGCACCTAAAACTGCCATTTTTTCATTACTAGATTGCTTGGTGGTCAAAAAGATAAAATTTTGATGTCAATTTATTAGCCTCCTTGACAAAAACCCAAATCAAGTTATTTCATATTTTTATTTTGACAATCACACTAAATTCTAAGAATTTTCAAAATTGAAAGCATAGGATACCTACACATGCCACTAGACTCCCCTTACAAGATGCTTCAACTTCCATTAGTTGCCTCAAAGAATTCCTTAACTCCAATAGGTTGTACTAAAGAGCTTGTAATGATTTGAGAGACATGGTACAATCTATTGCCACCCTTCTTTCCTCCTTCTCAGAGACTTAGTAGGTAGCGGCAAATGGAAGGTGGTAATATTGGGTGATCATTTTAACTTACTTAGTTGACTACATCGTCCAATGTTTGATTTCTTCCATCTAATACATCTCTCATTCTAAATAATGGCTATAATAAGTAGGTATTTCCTAAAAGGCTAGATCTTCTTCACTAGCATTCAATATACCAAATATAGGACCAATAAAACCAGTGAAAGATATAAACATCAACTAAAGATAGAAGATGTATGAAAATACAAGCCTCCCCAAACCTAGGTCCATTGAATAATAATACAATGATATCATTTGGCTCAAATAAAAGCTTCCATATATCAACCAAACTCCACTTCAAATTGAATCATGATCTTGACTACCTTGGCTTCTAATGAAAGGGTTTGGCATGTGCCAAGGTTTGAACCCCCATCACTTAAGAAAGCCTATCTTATTTGTTTGGCTACTTGGCTGGGAGCTTTTGATATCAAAGTATAATTTGTATATGTTTTTCCCAAACAAAAATAAAAACAAGAAGCACACGCTTCCACCAATTCCTATGGTAGAAAAAATATTTGATCTAAACTTCATCACCGGGAGGAGTACTACAACTCCCGCTGTTGCAAATGCTAGCAAAACAAAGAACATGGAAAAGCCCAACAATATAGATGTTTTGAGGAGGTTCTTTCGAAGATTCTCCACTTCTTGTTTGATAAATAATTTCTCAGCGGGCAAAACACTTCGAGCTCTAGAGATAACAGTAGCAATTGCACTAAAAAAGGATAAACTATTGAACACCCAAAAGGCTTGCAAACTTGGATGGTGATCAAAATTAGCATACTCAGGATACACAGTAGGTGGAGCTGGCAAGTTGTCTGAAAATTGCTCATGATAGTAGGTTGCATAACCCAAAGGTGGTTGCAACCATGAAGCAAAGGTGATGCTGGCAATGAGGGTAGCACCAACTAATATGGCATTTGCTGCATCTACATTGGCTTGACGATCTTTATAAAGGGCATTAATGTAATCAGTCGCTTCTGGTGTTCTCCTTACAATATTAAAGATTTCCCACTCCTTCTTCTCAAATATATATTGAAGAATTGTCATCCCATCCACCTCTTGTGTGATGCTAATATTATCAAATTTCAACAACTTCTTAATGATTGCATAATGATGTTTATCAATGGCTATATGAATGGCAGATTGGGGAATAAACCCATCCTCTTTACCTTTGGGAGGTGAAGTGTTTAGATTCACATCCACACTTTCCGCATCATCATGTTCGACCTCACGTAAGAAGTCAATGACATTGAGCAAATTTTTCCTAGCAGCCAAGTGGATTATGTTGTCACCTTCATTGTTCACGTCATTGATCTTCAGTTGTGATTTCCCAACATAGACATTTCTTCGGGCATTTATTGCATTGTAAATATCCTTCAAAATTGTCTTGTTATTAGCTCTTGCAACATAAAACAATGCAGTCTCATTGTTTCCATTTTTGATAAGCACATCTATATCTTTTGTGTTTAGGAGAAACCTCACAACCTCCTCTCTTCCTTCTTCAAGTGCTCCATGCAGTGCAGTTTCGCCATTAGAAACTACATTCACACTAATTTTTCCTGTTGCCATAAGCTTCTTGACGATTGTTATTTGACCAACTTTTGCAGCAATGAAAAGTGGATGTTCCTCAAATACATTTCTTTTATTTGGATCAATACTTGGGGCATTTAGTAGTACTTTAACAACTTCTGGGTGTCCATATTGGATGGCCACAAATAGAGCTGTCCATTTCTCTTTTGAAAAAGTTCCATTCACGTCAACACCCTCTGTAAGTAGGCATTTGATAATAAGGACCTTGCCCTCGCATGCAGCATTTATAAGAGAATAAACCTTCTTATCAACTTGACCCTCTTCTGCAATTACAACACCTTGATTACTATGTCCATCTTGCACCTCCAAGAGTTTGTCAAAAATGTGCTCATGACCCTTTTCTGCAGCCAAACGTAGTGCAGTGAAACCACCTTCACCTTTGGCATTAATATCCACTCTGTGATCTTTCAAGAGCTTTTCAAGAATCTCTTCTTCACCATATTTTGTAGCCACATGCAATGCAGAATTGCCATCCCGATCTTGCATATTTGCATTCAAAGTTGGTACTTGTAAGAGTAGATCAACAACATCAAATTGACTTTCCTTGATAGCAACATGAAGAGCAGTTTCTTGATGATCATTGATGCTATTCACATCCACTCCAGGTGCATTTAATATCTTCCGAAAGATACAAGTATTCCCATTTTGGGCAGCGTAGTGTATTGGAAAGTTACCATTGGCATCCTTTGCACTTGTATCCACAGTAGATTGTTTCAAGAGGATGTTAACTAAATTCTCATGGCCTCCCCTAATGCATAGATGAAGCGCCGTCAAGTTCTCTTTGTTGGAATTGATAGGAGCTGCTCGTGGAGGTGTTATAAGCATTTCAGCAATAATAGCATGACCACCTTTCATAGCAACATGAAAAGGAGAGTCACCATGCTCATCACAAATAGAGAAGTCTACTTTTGGATTTTCCAAGAGCAAGTCCACCACATTGACGAAACCAAATCTTGTAGCAAGGAACAACGGGGTTTCCTTTTGCTTATTGACCTTGTTCACATCCAAATAGGGTATTGCCAAAAGTCTCTTTACAATACCTTGATGCCCCAATTTTGCTGCAAGGTGAAGTGGAGTGTCATCATTATGATCTCCGAGATAAGGAGCCACATTCGGTTCTCCTAATTATACTTCCACTACATTTAATTGTCGTTTACTTGTGGCACAATGAATTGCAGTGTGCTTGTTTGAATCGGTGATATTGACATCCACCTTTCCTTTTTCAAGGAGCAATTGAACAACATCAATTCCACCAACCATGGCAGCCATGTGAAGTGCAGTTGTGCCATCTTCCGCCCTTACACATGGATCTACATTTGGCTCTTCCAACAACTTCATGACAATGTTTGCATGTTTGTTTATTGCTGCGAGATGAAGTATTGTCCTCCCTTCATCGTTGGCACTATTTACATTCACGTCAGGCATGTGTAACAACTTCTTAAAGATTACTTCATTACCTGCCTCTACAGCAATGTGGAGTGGAGTATTGCCACTATTGTCTTTCAAAGAAGGTTTCAGAGTTGGTACTTGCAAGAGCAAATCCACCACATTTTCATGGCCTTCCTCTATAGCGAGGTGTAGCGGAGATTGTTTGAATTTATGATTTATGGAATTGACATCCATCCTTCCCGAAAGCATTTCAACAATGACCGCATGATCATGCTCTGCAGCTGCATGTAATGGAGTGCTCTTATGATCTTCCGAAGTAACCTCCACATTTGGCACTTTTAGGAGCATGTCCACTATCTCCTCATGGCCTCTTCTTGCTGCAAGAATGAGTGCAGTTTCTCCAAAGTTGTTGGTGCTATTTACATCCACCTTTGGAGCTCTCAAAAGCATATAAAAAACAAGCGCATTGCCATGCCTTGCAGCATAATGAAGTGTTGTGTTTCCATACCCATCACGAAGACTTGCATCAATGTTTCCCCTAGCCAACAACATGCTAGCAATATCTAAATGACCATCTTGTGCAGCATAGTGAAGTGCTCTCTTTGCAATATCAATCTTTTTGACATTTGTACTCCCCAAACTCACAATCACATTCGTTTCATCATTTTTCCCGTGTTTTGCATCTTGATGGAGATTTCGTGTTGCCATGATTGAAGAAATAATTGCCTCAAAGCCACATTGAAATTGCAAGACTGTGCCAAACATTGCATGCTTTGGGAATCAGAATTTTGGATATTATATGCAAATTGTTTTCATTTTGTGCTTGAAATTACATCAACATCCAAAGAATCTATCTTTGCTCTTACAAAAATTACTAAGTCAATACTATCATGATTAATAGTAGGAGAAGTCATGATAAAATGAACACCCAACACTAGTGAATTATTCCAAGCTCTAGAAATTGTTTCAAAATTACCAATGCAATCTTGTAATTTTTATGTTTTTGCTAGAAAGATTTTTAAATATTATTCTTGAAGATCTATGTAGAAAAAACTCCAAAGTAAAATGGACATGTAAAATATTAATAAAAAATTCTTAAACTTATCAATCAATCAATAGTCAGATTGTCCACCATTCACATATAAAATCATAAGATGGTGTTTCCACAAAACTCTTATACTACTTTTTGTTACATACTAGTTTTGCACTATTGATTTCCTTAGATGTACTTTAAAATTAAAAAAACAAAATAAAATAGGGCTAGTATTTAATCTTCTAAGGAGATTAAATCCTAGAAAGATCAAGCTCAAAATAATTTCCTAAATAGGAAAACTAAGACAATGCAAATTGTCATGTCAATGGATAAAATGACATTTAAATCATTAACAAATAGAAAAAATTTAATTGAAAAATTGGCGATTGTTAAGAACTTTTTGGATAGGAGATTTCATCAAAGAAATAAAGACTAAATATTTTTGGATGTTCAAAAGTATATAGGCAAGGCTCATGTCTTTGTATGCAACTAAATAGGACTATATTTACTATTTTATGTGTCCTTTGCAAGATTGCTTTATATTTCAAGTAGAAATATGGCCCTTTAACCAAATCTTTAATTTTTGGTCCTCTATAGTTAAAAAAAAGATGAAAAATCAAGTATGACAAATTTGCAAAATTTACAATTGAAATAGATTTTTTTATTAAAAAAATTACAAACATGACACAAAAGATACCACATGCATCGTCCTGTAAATTTCAAATCCATAGGCTCTATAATTCAAAAATTATAGTGCAAGACATGAAGGATGCACAACATGTGATACCCAAATAGTACATGTATTTCATGGAATTGCTCAAGATTGCAATTCTTGAAGTTGGTTTCAAGTGAACTACTTCATTCAAAATTTAATTTAGGTGAATAATAAGCTAATTGTACAGTACTTATAAAGAGAATCATTAAGAGGACCTTGAAGGAGTTGTACTTTTACAATGGAACAGTTGAGGGGAATATTGAGGTGTCAACAAAGTTTGGATGCTATTTTGGTCAATTGTAAGAATCTAAGGAAGCTTTGTATTTTTTTATTAATTAAACAAAGTCCTTTGAACAAGGCTATACAAAGTACCTTCATAGAATGTGGGTTAAGCTATGGGTTTTTTACTAACATTTGAACTTCTTATAAAAGAAAGACTTCAAGGTTATAAAAAAAGACCAGTAATGCATCAATCCACCATGAGAATTCAAGTTAGGATTAATAGACAATTTGTGCATTTAAATTGCTATCTTAGATGTAAATATCAAGTACTCTTTATTTACATTGGCATTATTTCATTAGCCCTAAATTCAAAACCATAGCAACATTGACTCATCTTAACTGAAAGGAAGTAATTAATAATAAATAATTATACAAAGGATTATCATAGAACCTTAAGTCTTGAGTATTCAAGCATAAAACATAAATATGATCTCTTTAAACTATGATATAATATAATCTCCATTAAAGTTTCATAATTGACTTATTTTTACAACTACTAAAAAGGATACAATCCATTTTGACCATTGAATAAACAAATTGCAAAGAAGTATTTCATTATGGACAAATCTTTTTGGCCAACCATAACATGTGATTTGAGGCCTTTAAAGGGTAGTTTCGCTCTTTGTGCCAAAAAAAATATTTCTAGTAAAAAATAAATAGAATCAAACTATTATTTAAATAATTAAATAATTCTTTTCAATTTCTTTTTCAATTTTAAAAAATGAAAAATATATATTTTTAAAACATTAAAATTTTAAAATGAAAATGAAAAATGAAAAAAACATTGAAATATTTTTAAATAATTTTTTGTTCGAATTTTTTTTAATAAAAACATATTAAATATTAAAGTCCCATCTCACGTGTCTAGGAGAGGGCCTCAACAGATCCACATCAGCTTTAATATTAATTAATAATAATAACCTTATTTTTTTAATAATATGTTTTTTTTTATAAATTCTTTGGAATAGTAATAGGTGGTCTAGTTCAAGCTAGAAATTTTCCCTAATGTCTTCTATACTAAATAGGGGTATTAAGGGGACCAATAAATTAAAGGGACTGATTGTAGAAAACTGGAGATGTTTAACCCCTCAAGGCCCAAGGAGACTATTTTGGGCTTCTCACTTGTTCAACAAGTCAAAGTTATAACTTCATTTTCCAACATTCTAAGAAGCACATCTAAATGAATTTCATATAATGATGTTCACATTGAACAAGGAAATTCAAAAGTACAATTGATATCATGTAATGCTTGATGTACAATACATACTATCAATCAAAGTTCAAACTTGTGAAAAAGTACAAAAAATGCTTGGGCCTTAAGGGGTTAAAACATGATGTGCATCCTCTAGATACTTCAATAACTATTGATGTACAATAAAGGTAGATATTTATATAATGTGGAATGTCGATTAATTAGTATGGTCCCCTTAAATACCCTTATTTAGTGTAGAAGGGTTCAAAGTCATGACATACTAGTCTTGGGATTTACAAATGCTAATCTCATTGATAAATTTTTATTTTTATTTTTCTCAAAAATGAAACGGAATTCTATTGCAAGGAACATTGATAATTTTGCAAAACCTTTATACAAACTAGCTTCCTAAGTAGGGGTCTACAACTCTACATATTAATAAGGTCCTATATCAACCCAAGGTTATTTACTTGTATTTGATCAAGGTGCCCATGGTTGCATCTCAAATTTTAAATGAATTAGACTTCAACTTGTGTTGGCAAGTATAAAGTGAAAGATGCTCTTTCATTGCTATTGACTTCTTTTCTAAAAACCATACAAATATACCTTGAATATTATATTGTCATTCCTTGGTCAAACAAAGTCAAAATGAATACATGATACTAAGAAGTTTTGTAGTGTTAACATGAACATGTAAAAACAAAAAATTAGCACAAGAAAGTGATAATAGAGTTTTAAATTTCCAACCCTCACTAATAATATTAGTACTGAAAAAGGTCTTTATGATTATTTTAATGATATTTTTTTATTCAAGCATTGTATTTGTATTATTACTATTATAGAGTGTATTTTTAACCAAGGTCACGATTCCCTAAGAATTTATGATATAAGGTTGATAGTCCAATACAACTTCTATACAACTCCGAGGTACTAGCCTACACACTCATGCAAGGGTAGAATATATTCACCACAATACTTTGGTAAAAGTAAAAGGAGTCAAATTTCAAGGTGACCACCTAAACATATCCAAATAAAGGTTTGAACATAGTTTGCACTATTGAATTGTAAAGCTCTTCTTGGGTTGTGTTGGTAGTTGAAAAGGGATTTTAGATTCTCTTAGCATGCATTTTCTAGACTTTGTATGAATGAACAATGAATTTTCAAAGTGCTAAAAGTATCTACACCTAAATTCAAACCTAGGAGGTTGCACATTTTAGACAAGTATCTACATGGAACAATTTTGCAAACATGTCACAATTAGAAGTGGTTACTATAATATCAACGAAATATATAGTACAGAAATTAGACCTAGAGCTCTTGTAGATCTCAATAAACACTAGTATAAACCCATATATATTAGCAATTTGCAGTGGTATAGGTTCCTTACGATAGAGAGGGAACGTGATATAAATAAGCATGATAATAAGGAGCTTCAAAGTGTACATTGAGAGCAATTTCACAAAACATGTAAAATATGGAAGACTTGCTTACCAGAAAATAGATAGGTTTGCAAGACTGAGGCAGGAAACACGTCTCCAAGGACTAGAAAATAATCCAGATAGTGGAAAATATGCTCCTGGATGACTAGAAATAATCCACGCTTGTAAAGAATACCAGAATATAGGGTTGTAACTTAAAGCCTCTTGAAGTCCTTCAAATATTTAGAGCACTGCAAGATCGAGTTTTTCAATTCCAAGTGTTAGCTAAGGGAAGTACAACAAAAAGCCCACACGCAAGCAGCAAGCTAGGATACTGTTATCGAAAACTCTGAGTTATTTTGTTGTATGCTATTGACAATTGAATGAGGATTCTGCTGCAACTTAACATTCAGTTTTTGGACACCATAGGAATGAATTTCATGTAAGAAAGTCCCAATCATTGATGCACCCCAAAAAATCAACCCTATTTCCCATAATCAAATCATATTCTTTATAGGCAAGAATGTAAATAGGTTGGTTTGGGTAAGGGTTTCTATCAAGTGTAGAGCAAACTTGCCATTTATCAAAGTCATCCAAAACTTGGACAACAATCTTTGCCAATTACCAAACACTAATTGCACGATTCACCTACCAATTCATTTGGGATGGGAACAAAATTTTGTACCATTGCCCAATGATTGCACACTATGCAGTGAAGGGATGCAAGGAATTTTTAACTAGATTTTAGCTTCATCGCCTTTAAATTGCAATAAAATTTGTAGGAAAAAATCTTTTTGTATTATGTTTTTTGAAGGTGAATCTTAACATGACATTAAATAATCACACCTAATTTCAAAAGATGCAAGTGTCTATATTTATGTGGAGAAGGATTTTAATTTTTTCTGTGCGGTGATTGACAGTGATTAGCAAATTTACTATAGTTACTTGATGCAGGGTAGATCACATGGATAGTAAGCTTGTTTGCACAACGCTGTTGAATACTAAGAGCTAAGGTAGGCATGCTGGGATTGCAGTCATCTCATGGTCTCTAGCCAATGAAGGCTGGGGTAGATTGACCTCTTCGCTCGTCCCCAAGTAAAAACCCTGAAATTTTTTATTTTTCACACATGATAAAATTTTCAAATTTTGAATTCCTATTTGCAATCAAAGGCCCCAAATCAGCAAGGAGAGGTAGAGAAGATAAATAAATGAAGCACAAAACAGGGGGCTTTTTTTTTACATGCACCCCTGGAATGACTTTGGGGGGGATGAGCGAGGGGGTCAATCCACCCCAGCCCCAACGAAGCCGCTGGAGTTTGTCTTGTCTGGCGAAAGCACGGAAAAGGGAAGCTATGGAGAAAGCATACCTACAAGAAAGGGCGTTCCCAGAGTCCTTGATCCTTCTCTGTTTGCAAGTCGTTTAGGTCTCCCAAATGATATTGCAGGAGAGTGAATTGGCCAAGTTGGGTTTACTGTAGCTCATCCCTCGCCAGAGTCATTCTACGAGCCACTTAAACACCGACAATTGTAAGCACACAGCCTTCAGACTTTCAAAGATTACGAAATTGTCCAGCCTTTTCTCTTTGACAAAATCTCTACAAATATGATGTGGGCTATGATTGAACTTTAAACTCAAGCATATTGTGAACAAAGCTTCAAGAAACTCCCAAACTGGCTTTGGTAAGTGTTTGAATGCTACTTTTGGTTTGGAAAGGATCCACATCAATTGGTCTACCGGTATGTCCTTGGACAATACAGGAACACATTCAATGCCAAGTTGAATGTTTAACTCCTTTAGGACAAGATTCAGTACCAACTGGTTAAACTTCATGTTTGAGTTGAATGTAGCCTATTAGGTTCTGTTTGAATATCAATCCTATATTTTTATTAAATGAAATACGAATTGTATATCATTGTGAGAAATTTCAACTTGTTTTGTGAAAAATTGTAATTGTTATCATTTTTGTTGAAAATTTTGAAAATAAATAAGTTAAAATAGCAAAAACAATTCTAATTATTTGAAATTTTCTTATGAGGCAGTGAGGTACAAGTAGCAATGTAGATTAATGGGAGAATTTCTCAATTGGTTATTTTATTTCTTACACCCAAAACAACATAGCAAAGACCTTGAAGTCAAATTTAAATTATCTTTTTATTTAATTGATGTATAAAGTTTTGATATTTTTTGCTAGTACAAATATGAATTTCTATTTCTATAGCCTTTTTCAAAAACATTCATGGAAAAATCAAATTATTGTGATTTTTAAAATTTCAAGGGAGAAATAGAATTATACATCAATTAGAATATATTCGAATAATCTGGAATTTTTAACACAAATAAAGTTTATAAGGAAAGGTTTAATTTGTAATTTAAATTGAAAATCCATTTCAAAAGGAGAAAATATGACTGAAAGATACAACATATTGTGTTATTTGGATTCTCAAACATGGAGCTTGCAATTGCAATTATAATTCTTTCAATTTTTCCAATTTTTCAAAATTTCAAGAAGAAGTAGAAAGAGGTCTTGTCAAGCTTCATTTTCTTAGTTAAAATCAATACCAAAAATGGTTACATTGAAAGTTACAATCATGGTGGACCAAGATGCATCCTTTTTCACGGGTTAACGCAACTGTGTCACCATCTCATTAGCTACTCAGAATTGGATTACAAACCTTCTCCTCATTCTAAACGCTTTCATCGACTAGAAAGTACAGATCCGGACACTCTTGTGCCTCTGTCGCAGTACTTGACATTATGAACCTCCCTGCCCTCGACCATTGTCAAACTTAGACTATCTCCTCAAAGGCAAAATTCCAGTCCCCATACAACTCTGATCCTCCTGTACTGGGGCTTTGCCCTATTCAAGAAGATCGGCACGGAATCATCTGAGAACCCGAACTGGCAACCACAGCTTCTCGCAGAACCTCGAGAGACATCATTTCTAAGTAGGAAAACCACAACTCTAGCATTATTGCAGCTCGGAGTCTCGATCTTGCTTCCTTAGTAATAACATCAAATCGCTCAGTTCCAACATGGTGCTCACGCAAGAGAATTCGTGCTGAGATAAAACTGCAAACCTCCGAATTCTAAGCAAGAAAGCAGCGCACACTTTGGAGCAGAATCAACCATCGATGTAACGCTGTGAAAACATACAGTAAACAGCTAGAAAATATGGAGTACATGTGCACGTTAGTTGCTGAATTGTTCAACACACCTTATTCAAGCTCTCCACAGGAGGTAGGAGCTCGTCCGCAAACGACCCAGAAGAGTTGTTGAATCCCACGGGCAGAATCTGAGCGAGAACAAAGTACCGCACCACATCCGAAGGCCCTGGAGTCCAAGAGGCAGAAGCTGGGGAACCAGTTCTGAAGAAACAGTGCTCAGTTACCCTACCACAGCAGATTGCAGTAATAAGAAAGCAAACTGCCGACAAGGCGTGAAAGAAGCAACAGTTCAATAGCAGAGACTGGGGGGAGGGGGGAGCGCCATAGCCAGGGCAGGGACTGAGGGAGAGGAGGAAGAAGACGGTGATACTTTGACAGCGTCAACAAACTCATATGGTAGAGGCCCATGATTTCCTAGAATCCATGGACTCGGGAGTCGGGATCACTGCTGTACTGCTGTTGAATTAGTTCAGCTGCTCTGGTGCACGTTCTCATTCTGAAAACAAATGAATGGACCTACATTGCAGAGAGAGAAGCTAAGGACTAGCAAGTACGTCTTTGTACGTATACGGATTTGGTGAAGGAATGAATCAGGGTTTTTCTACATTTTTTTTTGAAACAAATGAAACGAAATTCCATAGCAAGGGGCAAAGTACAAGACCGATCTTTACAAGACCGCAGACTGACCATACACCCACCCACCCACCCACCCACAGAAAACCCGACAAACGGACGAGCAGGGCCGCGCAGAAGGTGCAGCACGCAGAGAGGCCGATACATTTTTTGTTTTGGAGCTGTGTGTGCACGATGCCCAGAAGTCGTGATGACAATCTGGCTCCTTAAAAAAATATTCCGAAGAAAAATTATGGCCTCACTGACAGCCAATATTCCAGAGGACTGGGCGGGTACACACTGCCGGCCAAGGTTAACCCCTCACCGCCCAAGGGGACTAAAAGTGTCCTCACATAGTTTGGAAGTCCAATTCAAAGTGCTGTAACTTTTGCATCCGATGTCTTGATTCAATACAACTTGTTGGTAAATATGCGCTCTCTTCTAGTTTGGGTTGTAAAGTTTTCAGATCAATTCAAAATGTACTGATTTTTTGGAAGTCATTTAAAGATGAAAGGTTCAATTTGAATTCACCAAACTGTACTTGATGACTGCAACTTTGGGGCCTTGTGTCTCCTTCATCCAATGTTCGCCTTCAATAAAAATTGTTGTATTGTGTTCCCCTTGAAGTCTAGTTATTATGGTAAAATTTTCATGCCAATCCAACTCAAGGTGTTTTGAATGTTTGGGAGTAATTCAAAGTTCAAAATCTTGACATTTGGGGACTCCAATGAACTTCGATGCCTTTTTCTTCCTCATAAAGTGTCTATTTCCAATAAAATATTTTGGGAAAGTTGTACATACTAGTCTAGTTTGTGAGGTTAATATTTCATATCAATCCAAGAAGTTATGGGTGACTAAGAAGCATTTTAGTAGAAGGAGGTTCAGCCTTAGATGTGTTTTTTGCAACTTTTCTTCTCTCTTTTTTTGGCACTTCAAAGTCATTTTGCAAATAGACTGAGTCAATTGAATGATATTTTCTTTCCCCAATGTGTTTGTATGTTGGTTTTGAAGCACTTTATAGTTTAAAGTTTTTTCATTTGAGTAGGTTTAGAAATTGAATTTCACCTCCAATGTGTTTCTAGGAAAATTTCAGCATCCTTTTTCTCCACTAAAACATTAGAATCTTGCAATTTGTGTGAACAAATGACTCCGAATTTAATTCACATCATCTACAATATGTGCACTACAAGATTGAGAAAACTAATTTCTACACCTCAGTGACATTTTGAACTATAACACTTTGAAAGCAATGATGTTTTTAAACCCAAAAAGGCCCTAGTTCTTGATGGGTTAACCCCTAGCACGATAGAGACTAAGTCATGACCTTAACATGACCTTGTGGATTGTTTGATCATTGTGCATAGATATAATTATTGGATTCACACTTATTTTTGCAAAAGAATGACAAATTTGGGTTTATTTGACATATATTTTGGTCATTTCATTTTGAAAAAAAAATGGTATATCATAGGTTGTCAAAGCGAGCACATATAGCTTCTCATTGTGGTTCCTAGAGGGGGACTATTCTTGCCCTTTTCAATTCTAATGTGGCTCATTTTACTTCACTCATGGTATCTATGGAAATCCAAAAGCACCCCTTTGAAGAATGAAAGAATGAATGAATCTTTTACCATGTGTAGAAGTTGCATGGGTAAGTCCATTGAATTCATTAAATGGTGACTTTTCAACCCAATTCCAAAACTTTGAGTCCCAATTGCACACTCAATGCAATAAAAACTACATGAGAATCCATCAAAATTGAATTGGATCCAAAAGTAGAGTTGTGAATTGGGTTGTAGTTCATAATGGATTGCTTACCTTTCTTTTTCAAACTTCAAAGTCCTTCACCATAGATGTTGGATGTTCCCTTTTGCAACTAGAAATGAGTGAAATTTTAGATTTTCATTTCAATTATGTGATTGCATATCTTCTACAAGTCTTAGAAATCAATTTAGGTGTTTTTTTGAGAAATTGAAATTATCTTCAGTATATAATAAAAGTGAAAAAAATTCATGCAAAGTATATGGAATATACCATTTTTACTAGAACTTTTTGCAGCAAAACAGTCCATTACGCACGAAGTTTCAATTATGGACATCTACCAGCTCATTTCAATCTTCTTTTTTCATTTAAAGAAGTATGCAAAGTCAAAGATTCAAATCTATGGCTCAGGAATGAAATAGGGTTGATTATTTTATGATGGAACTTAATGTGATTGGATGCCAATTAATTTGTGATTAAATCATGTCAAACTGGTCAAGGGCAATGCTTACACGAGTTTAGGCATATTTAATTATGCTGGAATGGGGTTAGTTAATGCTGATTTGTGAAACAAAGTGCTGGTTATACAGTGGTTATACACGTGGAACATGTCTGCATACCATTGCAAGCCTTGAGAAGAAAAGTAGTTAGCCATCTTACTTATCTTAGAGAGAAAAAATGTAAGCATTTGCCTTGGTCGATTTCATTATAGAGTTCTTTTTATACAAGTTGTAGGCTGGCAACTTGGGGGAAAATAGCTTTAGAACTAGAAATTAGAAAAACTTCAGAGGAGTAGTGAGCCGTATCCACAACTACAAGTGATGAAGAGGATGTGGATATGCTTCTAGAGAGGGATTTGTATGAGAGAGTGGACAACAGTGACAAATACTTTAGCAACAGTAGCGAGAAAGTCAAAGTGAAGAGAGTGACAGCTGGAATGAAGTGATGATAGAAGTGGATTCCAAAGGATTGATGAGTTCATTTTTTCAGCATAATGAATTTCACCAAGTTTTGCAAGAAAAGGGAACAAATGTCCTATGCCTATGGTCAAGAAAGAGTGGCAACCAAGGCTGAAGCAGACACCATGAAGAAGAACTACAGAAAATAACTTAGTATGAGCCCAGGGCGGCAAATGAATGGCCATAGATGAAACATGACATATTGGCATGATTGCAAGAAACACTTGTCCTCTTTTGTATCCTCTTGGTCTGGGACATGTGGTTTTTTGCTCATAAATTTTGTCTTGTATGTCAATTTTATATGAAGTTTGAAATGAAGGTACATATACGTAGTAATTGTAGATGTTGAGTATTTTATTTTGCATTTAAAAATATTAATTTACTATTTTTGAACAATCCCTAATTGAATGTCTACATTGATCATTTGGATTTTTTTGGTACTACTTTGACCCAAAAATGCGAATTTGAAGCTCAAAATTGGGATGTAAGGACTTCTACTAAAGTTACACAAGCCCACAAAGAGATTTTCTAAAAATAGTAAACTATCCCCCCTTCCACATGTGCTCAAAGTGTACCACTTTTGTACAAGTGTAGAGAGCAAAATTCCTTTTTCCCAAAGATAAAAATAGTTGAGAAGGAGAATCTTCAAGCTTGAAAAATTGCCAATTTTTTTTGAAATTTTTTGAAATTTTTTACTATTTTAAAAAAATCAAACATCAAAGTGTCCATTTTCTTGGTATTTTCTAATGTGATTTTTTGTGCATCACTTTTAGAGATAAATTTTCTAGGTTTGAATTTTCAGAGACATACTATTTTCAATACTTTACAAATTATCCATATTTTATTTTATTTAAAAAAATTATTCCAAAAGTTACTATACTCACTGAAACACGTTGTTTTGAGTCCAAAATGACATGTATTTTTTGCAACAATCCAATGGTAGTTAGGAGCAATGACCAACAAAATGTAGTCTAGCAATAATCTGGACTTGCTATGGAGTGTTGGACAATTCGAAGGTATCTACTATATGGGGTGAACAACAAAGAGCGAGTGACATCGAACATAGTGGTGTCCATCAGATGTAGTACAACGGGGTTGCAAAGGTAACAATGGTTGTTCTAACTAATCCAAGAACAATGAGGATGAGTTCTATGAAGTCAATGTCAAAATTCAAGAGAATAGGGCGCAAACATCTAGTAGTTGGGCAATAACAATAGTGGGAAAGAAGGGCACAATTCCAATGGCCTTGCTTGGGAATATATCGATGAAGCATCCAACTTGCCATTGTACGACAAAAAATAGAGGGACAAGGTTGATTCATACCAAGCTCCCAACCATCATCGACGCTATAGTTTTGAAGAGTTCAACATGGTCTACATATATAACAATAGTTATTTAGAAGGATATTAAAAAACTCAAACAAAAATTGAAAAGAGAGAATCAATTGGGTAAAAGAAACTTGATGGTAAGAGAAGAACTATGGCAATCTAGAAGCAAGGAGAAGGATCTAACCAAGGAAAAAAGAACTCAACCCCTCACATGGAAAGGGATCCCCACTTCTATAGCTTCAAAGGCACTACAACACAAATTAAGGCATTTGTTCTTACAACAATCCTCAATCCAACTTTGGATGTCAGAAAGACAATTCAATTACCACCCAATGAATGCAATGTAGAAAAGAGACAAAAAATTATAGATGAAGGTCATGGTCAAATGAATCTCTTCAATTAGAAATTTTGTTCATTGAAGGGTGTTTGCAAGAAACACCAACTCTTTTTTATGTCACATGTAGGTTGGCAAACTTGTAATTAGCTATAACTTTTGAAGCATGAACCTGATGAACTTCAATTTTTCTGTGAGATGGATGTTTCCATTGTAATGATATCCCTTATTTTCATAATTAAAAAAAATCATCTTATATTTAAAAATTTTAACTTTTTGGTCATTTTAATTTGTTATAATTTTTGCTAAATTCATCTTCTAAGGTGTTTTAGTACCAATGAATTCTATGGATAATACAAGAGTTGTGTACTCAGGAGCTTACTACAAGCCTATCCACAAATACCTCCAATCATGTGTTCCAGTGGGGTAACACCTAAGAATTAGTTTGACATTGCAAATGACTATTAAAGTGTAAGAAAATAAATTCAATTCTAAACCCTAAATCACAGATTATTGCAAAATTCAATTTACTTTAATTCCAAATGATCTCCAAATACGTTGTCTAAATACCTAGTCCAAATTTTCCAGTTGTGACAATTTTTTTGGTTTTAGTTGTGACTTGAGCACCACTAGAGCCCCTTCTTGCCATTGAGAGCCCCCTTGAAAGTATAGGTTGTTAGGATAGTGGGAGTCGAGTCATGGATTGACTATGTGGTGCCTGCCGTGTGTGTGATGTGCCAAAGGCAAGTTCAACAAGTTTAAAAAAAATTTGCACCCTCCACCAAGGATTCTTCTCGCCATTGCATAAGAAAAAAATTTGGACTCTCTATAGGATAGCTTGACTTTGGCTAGTAAAGCAAATATACTTAGTATAGCAAAAAGTGAAAAAATTGAATTAAAAAAAATGAAAAATCATGTATGACATGATTGCCTCAAGTACAATGTCAAATGTCAAATTTTTTTCCAAAAATGAATTAATCAATTATTTATTAATTTATAATTTCCCAGTATTGCACTACTTGAGAGTAAAGTCAATCGATCTTCTAGTGACTCTAGATTTTCTATAATGAGAGGCTTTTGGGGTTTCAAGTGGTGAGGATAGAATGGAAAGAGACTCGGTTTCTGGTAGCCGACCCCTTTCTAATCAACCCCCATTTTGGGGCAATAGACTAGTTTCTTTCTGTTCAAGTATTGTTGAGCAATGATTTGTTATGGCACAATTCTTGGTGTAGTTGTGGCATGTTATGATTGGCCACAAGACCATCAATATTGCAACCAACCCTTGGTTGATTTTGCAATCAGACCTTGGTCGAAAATAGAAAATAAAATTTTGTAAAATTATGGAATCCTTCCAAACTCTATTTCTGTACATGGGAAAATTTCCCCACTCGAGAAACCTGCTCTCCATATATGCGTAATTGCTTAAGTGGTTGGAAATGGGTCGTATGCCCCTACACTAGCTAGGTGCCTGGCGTTGATCGTGGAGATTGATGGAGCTGGCCCAAAGCTGGCTTGAGTACAGTGTACCTGCAGCCGGCCTGCCTGTCTGTCTGTGCACTAGTTGTTTAGCATGGAGGATCATTTCTAGTCTGAAGAATTCTGAACCAGCAGACGTACGGACCTACGGATCGATCAGAATCGAATTCTTCAATCGATTTCGACTGGACGTGCGTGCCTGGCCTGGTACGTACTCGATCGGATGAGGAAATATCTGACTATCTGAACGACATACATCAATCATCGATCACGCTTTAATTTACTCGTGGGCTCGATGACTGGTCGTTTTGTTTTGTGAATGTACGTCATGGAGAACGATTAATTCCTGGATTGATGACTTTGTCCTGATTTGATGTCAATGGCCGTGGGCTCGGGTTGATGGAGAGTGTACGTACTACACTTCTGGCGGTCTGGGCGTGTTGAATGGAAGCAATTTCTTTCGTAGTTATACTTGTAAAAGTCTTAGTATTCAATATTTTGGCAAATCTGGCTTCATACATATGAAGAATTTCTATATTCATGTTCTGAAAGTTCTAACTTTCAAGGTTCCCTGATGGCTTTCTGTTTCAAAGTTCGAAAATTTAACACAATTACACATTCATGTAATAGTCAACCCGGGTTGTCAACCATAGATTCGGTGCCGGATGTCTGTCTTAAAACATTGCAGTTAGGAAAGGCGCCCCAATTGTAAATACACTTATTTTAGGAGTCTGAATCGTCAATTCCGATAAATTGGCGCGATTCGGCGCCAGAAGTGCAATACATCTACGCAAAGCTCTCAAAACTAGCACAGTTGTGGGTTTATGTTTCAGTCCGTGCGGCCTGAAAGTGCCAATTGCAAAGTAGTGGTGACTTCACGAAATTGACGTTCCGATTGTTTTCATCGTTTAGAACCTAACCTCTCTGCGCAGTCAGAACTTACCGTCAATTTCGTTAAATTGGCTCCATTCGTGTCACCAAAAAACTTACGTTTCAAGCAGACTACTAGCGCACTGAAATGTCCTCAATGAAAGTCATGGAATTTTACTAATATCATGAAATGAAATGAAAGTTCCTTCAGTTGAAATTTTTGACATTTGAGTTTCAAAATTGAAGTTGAGAGCGCCTGAATCTACTCTCCATCTCTATCTTATGTTCTTCAGAGAACTTGGACGCACTTGTGTACTCAAAATTTTTGAAGCTCTCGTGGCTTCTCAATCACTCAAACCTAGACTGTTGATTGAATGCTTTAATTTGTAAGCGGACGGGCACTGATCGAAACATGAATCTAGCCTAGATGGACCACCAGTATGAGATCAGAACTGCAAACCAGAACTGCTGGATTTCATTGTGTACGTGCATATGCAACTGCAATTTCTCTAATTGCAACTCAAGTGATATCTTTAATTTTGTTAAATTGGTGTCTTCGTACAGAATTGGTATATCATACACTAAGTAGAATAAATGGGAGCCTTGACCTTGCTCATGTATTCCTTCTCTATCTATTCCAAATGAATGTTGCCGAATGTTACGCTTACCAACATCAAATTTTGATATATGTACTACATATGGGCGCCATTAAGATCGAGCTCTAATCTTGTGACATTAAACTCCACAAATGCTCTAAAATCTTGAATGGTATCGATTTATGTGGAATCCAACTCGATGAAAAGTGCCGAAGTCAAAAATTTCCGCCAATTGAACAAAATTCATGTCCACCAGTGGAAATTCAAGCAACAGCTCATCTTCCAAAAATTTCGACTCCTTGATTGTTCCATGCCTTGGAATGGGATCTCAATTGGTTTGTTTCGAAGTAATCTTCACCACGATGGCCATCCCCTTTGGCCTCAAGATGACTTCATCAAAGACAGTCAACTCAATTTACCTAGAATTTATTTAGTGAACAATCTGTCAATGGCATTTTAGCTAATGAGAAAAATTAACTCAGAGATAGGAAACCCAATGAAACAAGAGCTTGCCAAATCTGTTATTGCGCCTGAATCATATATCCTTAGCAAACCCCTTTGCAATCGACCTGTATTCCTACTTGAAATCATACACTCTGAGTATGGCTTACATTAGGTCGTAATGTATCTTAGCTTCGATCCGTGGTATGCACTAGCTCCCTCATTGAGGAAGTGAAGCACTTGAATGTAAAAGGGAGGAATTCCACAACTTTGGCACTTGTCAGTGCGCACAGCCTGAAACAGACATCTAAGCTTATCCCAGTCCTGATTTTTTTGAACTTTTTGCAGACGAACATCACATCTACTGGCTCCCACAATGCCAAATTGGGCGACCTCTTGACTCTTGAGTGCATCCATTGCAACAAAATAATTTGCGGCATATATAACGTAGAGGACCCATTCACCGCACAGGCAGTGTCTTCCCAACAACAAACGGACCGACTGTTTCCACACTATCCCATATCTCTGTTTCATATAAAATCTCCCACAGAAATGAAATTCTGCAGAAAACCATGAATTTCTCTCCAGTGTAAACCATGTCTTCTCTCCGTATTTCATCCATTGATCCATCGGAACTAATACAATACATTATGTGGAGTAGTGCCCAGATTGCAAAAGTAGAGTACAGTAAACATCTGCTACTTGCACTTGCTCGTTTCCAGACTAGATAACTTAGACCTCAAAATAGAATCGTCATCAGATAGAGCCACAGTGGCCCCATGCACTCTATGCCAAACATAGCTTAGATAGCTTTGCATTGGACAGTTGTATGGGTCAAGCTGTCCGTAATTGTACTCTGTAATGGACTAGATAATGGTGAAAGTCAGGAGGCTCAACAGCATCATGGGACACAATGCCAAGTTTAATAGTTCATCACAGACGTTCATATCTGGACTTTTTGCAAATCTGTGGGTGTAGAAAGAGGGTTTGCATGATGAGTTATAATGCTTTTTTGACTATTCTATGGAATGGTGACAAATACGCCTTGAAAACCAAACTTGGCATTACGAACACCTTGGGGCATGGGAAAGTTGTGTGTGCATGGATTAAGGGTACTTATGAGATCCTATTTGTGCCATGATTTTAAAAGCCATCCTCTTTGTGTAACTATGTACATCATTAGTGCACATTTCAAAGTTTCAAATGTATTGTAGCTATGTAGTGGCCAATAAGTGGCAGACATAGTCACATGGCACAAACACGGGGTCTTATCTCAATGAAACAACTTTGTACCGGGACTTGTATTTTCCTAATTTGAAGGACTGTTCAAGCTGTGATCTTTGATAGCTCGATAAAGTTGTCTACATCCATGAATCTGGAGAACAAAAATTAAAGAATATTTATTCATCCTATATATATATATATATATATATATATTGATATTGATATTGATATCGATATCATCACCAAATTATAAGAGTATCATAATCACATACATCTCTCTTGCACATTATTTCAGGGATAAATGCATTTTGCTTGGAACAATTGAATGAAAGGAATGTGCTATGGTACAATGTATTTTCACCAGTAAAACCCGGTTGTAAGTGTTGCATATTTCATGAGTGATGAATGAAAGTGTAAAATCCAAATTCAATTGCATGATATTGAAATCTCAACTAACAATATAACCATATGTTTGTTAAAATAGGGTCAAAATTAGATTAATTTTCTTTAATAATGTCAAGAATAAATGGATAATGTCATAGTAGTGATGTCATATAAATAATTTAATAGTCTAGTTTTACAGATCTCCTTGGGTAAGTTAACATCTTTTTCTTTGATTCTAGGGGCTACTTTAGAATGCTCATCTAAAATCAAAATACTTAACATTTGAACCAACGCAATATATTCAATTAGAACAACGTGATGGAATGACACAATAAGCTTAGATTACTTCATTGCATTTATAATGTATATACTATGATACATTGAGGTAAAAAATAAATTTTCATTCAAATGAGAGAATTCTTTGATAATGGGAGGCACATATGAAGCTAACTTTTTCTATCCAACATTGGAACACAAACCACTGTGAACTAACAAAAAAAACCTAAACTTTGCATTAGAGAGAAATCAAGCCCTCTGGGACAACTTAGAAAATGACTATGGCCAACACGCCTATTGCCCACACAACCCACTTTGCACCCCAATTTTTTCCTTCACTTATCCCAATTAGTTCTCTAGACTCTACCACACTTTGTACCTTCATTTGGCCTCTTAGTATCGAGACCAAAATTGGGGCTTTCAAGTTTCGCAACAAGGAAAAAAATGGGGCTCTAGGTGGGTTAAAACAATCACCTATCAGCACACAATCCCAAGTACAACATACTCTCTACCATTTCCATGGTCATAGGGCTAAAATTTTACTATTACTAGTAAAATTTTGAAATGTCTCCACTTTTCTCTCTATCAACCTCAAAATTTTGCAACTTTTTTCATAGTCAACACTCATGGCTCGCAAAGGAATGTTCACAACTCTTAAGCTCATGTTTTGGGGCTTACAAACTAGCATCGTTGCTACTCATGCCACTAGCTCCCATAAACCCCTATCTCATGATAAACATCTTGCAAGCAAGAATGAGATTTGAGAAATTTAGGCATCTAAATTGAAGTACCAAATTAATTTTTTCTGATTTTTTTCTTGAGAATAGGAAAATAAAGAAACTTCAAGGGAACGACATGTTTATTAAGATCCAATGGTTGGAAAAAAATTGTTTTTTGTTTTGTTTGGGGCTCCAACTTAGGTAGACGAATCAAAACATTATTTTGTTTAGAATTTTTTTTGTAATTCTTCTTTATTTGGGGTTGTAATTAAATCTAAAGTCTTTAGAACTACCTTTCAAAGAAAATTTGAATTATTGAGTATGAAAGCGTAGCAACACCTCATTGTCAAAAGTCCAAACAATCTTGAAAAAAACATTTTGATCTACTTTGCAAGCTTTTTCTTACACATGCATTGCCTTTTTCCCCCAATTTTTAAGAATGTGACTCTAATATTAGTCAAAAATTAGCTCCTATAGTAATAAATGATAAAAAAAAATGATTCATTGCCTTTGTATTAGAAACAATTGTATTTTGGCAATTTTGGAAGTAATTGTCAGTTTTTGACTCATGATCTTTTGGGGTTAGATGGTCCCCCCTTGAAACAAGAAATTCTTTTAAGTCCATTGGTTGTTTCAAAGAACTTTTGGTGATTGCAAAAAACCCATGCTCATTTTGTTGTGTTTTCACAATACTCAAGCATGGTTTTTAGAGTACTTTAAAATTAGATAAATATTTTTTTTAAATTAGAAAATATGAAAAATGTACACACCTTTAAAAAGATTTTTTACTAAGAATAATGGAAGATAAAGTATAGAAAAATTACTAGAAGAAACCCCTATTTTTTGTGACATCAAACAAAAACATAGTATATTTTTCCAAACAAAAGGGCGTCAGAGATTTAGAGGCAGTGGGTGCTAGAATTATAGTGGAGGTTCCAAAAAACATGTGGATGTCAATGTAAAAACAATGTTATGCTAGTGAAAACAAGTATTTTTTGTGAGACATCAAAGAAAACACAGTCGTGTTTTCTACGACATCCAAAAAATTGTTACAGTGCCATGTCAATAAGGATTCAAAATTTGACTACAAGTAAACATCTATCTGGGTTGAGTTAAAAGGTTGACCAAATGAGAAAAAAAATAGGGATAGGGCAACCACATAGTATGCTTTTGCCAAAAAAAATAAAAATAAAAAGTTTAGATGGCAATTGAGTGATATGGTATGCTATGAGGATGATGTGGCATGCCATGTCATCACTTTTCAACACCGTATGAGAATTCTAATACTATTTTTTTGATGTCATTTGTGACATCAACAAAAACGTCCAAATATTTTTTGCAACATCAACATAAACGTTGACATATCTTTTGCAACATCAACTCAAACATCCAAATGTTTTTGATACATCAACTAAGACTATAAACGTAGTGTTCATTAGGAAGTTCATGAGTGGAATTCAACTTGTAATAAAATTCCTATGTTTAAAATATCCCATATAGTTTGTCTTTGTCCTACCACCCTACTTGTAAATATACCTTATCTTCTCATGTCAACATATTCACAATAAGTCGCTTTCTTAGCCATTGATATACTTACTAAAAATGGTTTTTTGTGTTTGATGTACAATGTATGGCATATTGCATATAGTGTTCAAATGTTCAATATATGGCATATTGTGTACAATATATGGTGTTTTGTTGTGGCCTATTCTATATATTGTATGGAGTACGTCTAAGTGGACATCACAGAAAACATCTAGACATCTAAGTGGATGTCTCAAAAATTGAGACACGTCCATTTGCCACGTTTTTGAAGACGTCATTTGTTACATTTTCATGTCTACTTAAACGTGCCGTAACACACGGCACATGTGACATGGTGTTCAAAAAAATAAACCTCATGTCATTGTGGACGTCCAAAAAAACACATTTGCGTTAAAGTAGATGTCTTAACTAACAGGACCCAAGACAAAATGCAATTGTCATGTCATGGATTGATGTCTACCACATCATCAACTACCTGAATGAATAAATAGTTGACATGGCATTGCCCGCCATATTGGCGTTGATGTGGAGGTGAAGTGATAGCCACGTGGCTACATTTTAAGGCCTTCGAAGACCATGTTTTGTGGTATGTCATCTAAAATCTCCTTCAAATCGGACCACGTTTTTGAGATTTTACATGTTTTGGGGCCTATCAATTGTAATGCATTTTTTGGACATCCTTGTTGATGTAGGTGATGTCCAAAATAACGAACTTAGTACGTTATCGGCTTGTTGTAAAAAACATGGGTTTCTTCTAGTGAGTTTTCTAAGTAGGAGAACAAAATATTAAGAAAATAGATACTTCAATGTTTTCATTTGTATAGAATTGGAAAAAAATGTTCATTTGTAAAAACTCTGTAGAGATGGTCATTCACCAAATGAATTACTAAAATAATATTTTACATGTTTTGAAATGCAAGTAGAAAGAAGATCAATTTGTATACTTCCATACAACATACAAATAAATATTTTTAGAATTCTTTTGAACAACTATGCTAGTGTGTGAGCATGAAAACGTGAGCATGTGAGCCTTGAGCATGTGTATATGTAGATATCCTACAACAATTGAAGGTGATTATAACATGGAAGGTTTCTATAATATAGACATCTATTTAACATAGGTGTGTAGTCTTCTAGGCTTAGGAACTCACTCTCCTAGGCTCATATAATAGCAACCTTCTTCCTTTTAACAATAGTTGCAAGTCTATTAGAAGACCATCCCCTCCAATTTTCAACTCCAAAATTGTTTTTTGGGGTACTAAATAGTACTAAAAACTTCCAAATTAGCAAGTGTAACAAAAATTGGGGATATTTTTGGATCAAGGAAAAAACAATGGAAGTATGCAAAACATGAGCAAAGATATATAATCTAGTCATGAGTACCTTTCCTATAAATCTTGAGTCATTTGGAGCCAAAACACAAAAGTTATGGCCAAAAAAATAAATCAACACATAGGGTGTGATGAAAAATAGTACAAAAAATTCTTACAATCAGCGTCTTAAACTCTCATGGGTTGCTCTGGGGATCAATGTGAGTGCCATAAAAGCTTCTTGTAATCTACATTCCATCAAAAAAATAGCTAGAAAAATGCCATTTTGTTTAGCTATCATGGAGGTGAATGGACTTTTTTCTTTATTTTATTTTTCAATTTACTCTCATTTATTTTTTCTTGAGAATGTGGGTGGAGGATTCCATGTACAATAGCCTAGGATTCACTCACACCTACGCTCTCAATTATATAAGAGATTGTAGTTGATGCAAAGTAAATTTGACATATTTTATAGGCTCCAATTTTGGAGGCCCATTTCCATCTTGGAAGACTTTGGCTGTGGAAATTAGAAATACGTCCTTTAGATAATTTCAGGAAAAACTTTAGGATGAAAAAAAATAGTTTTTCCATCCAATTTCTTCAGAAGGATTTCAATGAATGGTGTTGGATATTTTTTCCTAATAATATTTTTGCAAATCCCTTAAAGGTCACTTCTCAAGTTTAGTTTCTACTTATGAAGGTTTTCACTAGTTAGGACAAAAATCCTCATAGAATTGGGCTGGTGGTTAGTAGTGACCCTAAGTGCCTTTCAAGCAATGGATCCCTACCTCACAATGCTCCCAATTGGTCCCCAAAGATCCTAATTCAAACAAGGGCAATACACCTAAAATCACCTGAACAGATACTCGAAAATCTGGAATCATCTAATATATGCTTGAGTAGATGGATGCAACATTTCATGCCAAAATCTCAATAAAACTTAGAATTAGGGCACCAAAACAAGCTAAATTGAGCCCTAGAAAGTAATTGAAGCACACCCTAAATCACACAGAATACTCAACTTCAAACATGTATTGACCTCCCAAAGTACATTTTCATCATGACTCTCCAAGTTCATTCCAAGGCATGCACAAGTTGTTTGACTAATTTACAATTGGGCAACAACTACTTAAAATTCTATGGCAAAACACAACTTGCAACAAGATTGACTCACATTCCAATCGTAGCAATCAACCATTAAGGAATGTACTTGATGCAAATTTGACTTTCAAGTGACTTGGGAGGGTAATCCTTCTAATGAGATTTTTTTCTTGATGACTAATTCATTTTTTTTGTGACCATGCAAGAATTCTAACTAACACATGCATCCTACTTGAATGTGTTTATTTTAGGAGAGAACCTTGTTTCTTCCATAGCAAGTTGAACTCTTGGTGCTCAAATGGTTGCCACCACCTCATCCACAGTCCCTTTCAATCAAGTTTGGTCTTTTCAAAAGCTTGACTTAGTGAGACAACATCTCTCTAAAACTTAGCTCCTAAATCCTTAGAGTATGTTTGATCTTGCCCTCCAAAGTTGGCATACATAAACCACCCTAAATCTTGAGGATAGTTGAACTCTTGGTACTCAAATGGTCTTTACCACCTTGTCAAAGGTCCCCTTCAAAACAAACCCTTCAATTTTCAAACCTAATTATTCCCCTATTAGAATCTACATGGAAGAAAATTCAACCTACGTACACTATGTGATTGAAAAAACTTTAGTTGAAAGGAAAACACCCTCTTTTAGCCCTAAGAACACTTTAAACCTTTCCCCTATGGTTTGCCACACAAATGTAAGACCTACTCAAAGAATTTGCTACCAATCTTTTTCCCTATCTCCATAACTCTCTCAAGAACTCAAGAGATTTCCTCTCCTCCCCAAACCTAAGGTATCCCACCCCCATAGAAAACCAAGAGAAAAAGTAGAGAAAAAGAACTCCTAACTTGAATTATCCAAACCTAAAACCAACTAACGGTTTAATCTTCATCCCTAATTTCATCCCTATACTAATTTATTGTTATTGCACTAACTTACTATCAATCGCACTAAATTACTATCAAACATGCTAACTTCTTGTAAATCCTTCTAACTTATTGTAAATCACCTAATATACTATTATCCCCCAATTTTAGCGGGTCTACCACCACATTAGTGACCTAGTATTTGTTCTAATTCTACTAATTAGTTTTATATTTTTTTGGTATTTTCTACTTTGGAGGTTTCCAATTTCTCTCTAATGTCATTTGCTACTCATAGTCTAGTGATTTTCATTTTTTTCATTTTACCATTTGCCTACTTTAGTTACTTTTCCAAATCTTACTTGAAGTCTTTTGCATGAAAAATCTTCAATTTTTTCCTAGAATTTTCTCATCAATCTCTTCTAATTGAATTTTTAATTTTCAAACCAACATTCCAAACTTTCCATTGCTATCTAATGAAAAATTTGTTAATTTGTAGTTATGTATTATTCTTTTCTTATTGATATTTCTTAACTTGAAAATTTACCTCATTTGTTTATTTTTTTCGACATTCTAGATTGTAAGCCAATGTGGTGGTGCACACTACCGTATTCCAATTTGAAATTTTATAAAACTCCTAAAGTTGAACATTTTTGAACAATTTGAACTTTGGACCAATAATAGTGGAGTGGTGATTTTTTAATTTTAGAATGTTGTAAGCCCCTAATTCGTCACCAGGGGCTCACTCTTTTTTTTTTTTTTTTTTTCGTATTTTGTCATTTTAAATGCACTTTTATATACAAAAAGCCTAAACAAGAGTGTAGAATCAAAATAGGAGTGTCACATTCCAATATAGTATTTGGTCTATTTTTAGAATATTATAGCTAGAATAGCCCAGCCACAAGTTGTAAATAGGTTAGAACCCAACTAATCGTGACAAATTGGACAATTGCGAGTTATGGGTGTATCAGGCTCAAAACTCCACATGGAAAGGACATGTCTAGGGTAGAATTGGTTGAGGGAACCCTGGTAAGGCATAGGAGTCAATTCTCGGAGATAGGTTCTAGTTTCCCCATTTCATTGACGAAATAACGGAACCCCAATTGTCAGCTTGCAAATGTTAAAAATACCAAGACAGGACCGTGGAGGAATCTCAGGTCCAAGGAGAGTGGTTTGGGGTTAAACCCACATCCAGGAACCAATGGTGAAGTTGGTTCGCCAAGATTCCTCTAACTGTGGAAGATTCTCCAGCCACCAATAATTAAACGAGGGGGGGATTTTGTCCCCTTAGGCCGATGTATAGAGTAAAAATATGAGCCTACACATGTATCGTAGGATCCTATGGGAAGTTCTATGAAAAATTTCAGAATTTTCTGATAGTCAGAAGATGTCTTTTCAGACAGTCAATTGCCTAAACCTTCAATGGGAAATTCCTAGAAATTCCCCAAGCGGTGGTAAATTCACACTAAAAATAATTATAGCTTCTTTTATGTTAATAAGCTTCCCCAACAAGTTTCACAACATTCCGATAGTCAAAAGTACCTGAACCTGCCAAATTCCCCGACAATTAATGAAATTTAAAGTCCACGGTGTGTTTGATTGGCAGAGCGGGAGCATACGAAAGCAGAATGAGGCCCAAGATAAGTCTTTTCTCACTCCCCCGAACCTATTTAGGAGCCTAGGCTAGTCACTTTTGCTAGAAAAGTCAACCCCCGAAAGTTGGGATTTTTCTCAAGTTTTGACATCAAATTGGTGCTAGGTCTCATTGTGATTTTGAAGATAGAAAAGGGGTAGGGGTTTTCATATGAACAAAAAATGGCCTTTTGAAGCCAATGGTGCAATCTGTTTGCAATTCGGAGTTAATCTCCAAAAGTTAGCTTAGTGGGCTAGCATAGGATGAAAGCCTTGAGTTTTGGATAAAAATCCAAGAAGATAAGGTTAACTTAGATGAACGAGGAGAGGTGGGTGCCCAGGAAAGAATATAAAAGAGCACCCCTTCTCCTCTCTCATCACCCCTTTTTTGTGTAATTGGGTCCATTGGGTCCAATTGATGTTGGAATTGTGGCATTTTTAGCCATAAACCTTGCAACGGGTTTTTTTGGGCACTTTTGGCCATTGTTGTTGTTTTCCAAGCTCACAAAGTCTTTGTGGGTCTCTTGCACCTTGGTGTGTGTAGTCCTAATCCTTCCAAGCTTGAGCTTGGAAGTTTGTTTACCTTACCTTGTTACTAGAGCTTGTATGCATTTACTTTGGTGGGTCCCTTTTGGCCACCCTTTTTGTCTTGTGATTGCACTAACCCTAGAGCACCTCCCCATATGACTAGCGATGCTGCTTTGGGGGGGCTTTAGTTCAAGTTTTTATTGGTACTAACCCTATATAGCTAGTCTTTGGAGTATCAAGGGTCTCTCCCTTTTGTTATTCCTAAGTTGACGTGGTATTCCTTGATAAGAGACACGAGGGTGTGAGGGTAGTAGGTCCTACCCGTACGGCAAAGGTTTGAACCGTAGTGGAGTAGGAGAATCCTAGTGGTGTGTTAAAAGAAGAAACGGCGGTGAAGTTTTGAACCCCCTTGGGATAAAAAGTCTTAATGGTGCGTTAAAACCACCTCAACGAGAGAACCGTGAGACTATGTGGCCCCTCTCCCCACAAGGTTTAGTTCTCAAAACATATTGAGAACAAACCAAGGTTTAGGTCCCAAAAAAAATAGGAACTAGAGGTCAAGGTTGGTGTAGGGGATAATTAGTGATAATTAGAGTAAGGCCTTTGACTACACAAGCCTAACCCACCAACCACTAGCAATAGCACCACATTGTACCCCCACCCCCACCCCCTATTTAGAATTTAGCATAAGAAAAACAACAGCCTAGCCTAGCCCCCAGCCAACTTCCAATACCTGGAAGGGAGCCAGGTTGTTTACCACAGGTGGGCTCGCAGGGCAGGGCTGGTCATTGGGGGGGGTCGGGTTACAATACCGGCACTTGGAGAGTCAGGGTCCAGTCTCGAGTTGGGAGTCGGGGTCCAACATCGAGCGTGTGGGGGTCGGGTTACAGTCTTGGCTAGGGAGTTGGGGTTAGAGTATTGGGGTCCAAGGGTCCAACAATCATGGTGAAGAAAGAAGGAAAAGAAAAAAAACACTAAACCAGGGGTGAAGGAAGGAGAGAAGATACCAACTAGAGGTCTCCGTTACTCTAACATAGCCCTTGGGGCGGGGAGTCCAACGCCCTGTCTCCTGGAAAACTTGCCAAGGTAGTCAAAGTAAGCAAAGAAGGAAAGAGTGGAGATGGCGAGAGGCTGGAAGAATGAGAAGAAGTGACAAGAGGGAAGCAACTTAAAGGAAGAAGGTGAAGGTAGATAGGATAGGGTGAAATCCTCAAGGCTTACTTAAGTCCTTAGATTAAAAGTAGGTAATCACCACGAGATTAAGTGTGAGACATAAGTATAGGACGTAAGAAATAGCTCAACCTTGGAGGATGGTTTGACACGTCCTTAAGGTTAGCTTAGTAGGTGGGAGCAAGGGTAAGTTGGGCCGTCTTTGAGTGTGGGAAGAAAGAAAAGAGGAGAAGAGGAAGGAATTAGGATAAATCCACAATTAAACCCTTGTACCAATTTATTTGATGATTAGAACGATAGTTCGTTGTCTCACGGCACAGGAGTTCATGGCGGAGGAGGTAGAGCTTCCGGTGGGCGCGATCAACTACTCAAATTCCGAGGTATGAGTTAACCCTTTCCAACCTTTCTCTAGGTCCTTAATTAGAAGCTAGTAGCTTGGGCCGAGGCCTACCCTTAGGTCAAACCCTTAGGACTACAAGTCAGGTCATTTTCAAGGACATAAACTTAAAGAAGGAGGCCGTATCTTTCCAAAACCCTAAGGCAAACCCAAATCGGGTCAAAATTAAGAAAGTTATGGCCAGATGAAGTCTAGGGTCAAATTGGATGAAGAATAGCTAAACTCTAAATTTGACAAGATAACTAAGTAGATCAGGAGGAGGCTACCAATTAGGGCCCATGGCCGAAAAGAAAAGTTAATTCCGAATTATAGGTTAGGAGAAATTAGCAGATGAAGTTTAGGTAAGGCTTGGATGAAAGTTTTTTAGGAATCCCCGATCAAGGCTCAACTCCATATCTAGGTAGGAGAAATTCTTTTAACCCATTCCTAAAAATTTCGGATCTTTCTGAATTGGGGAGCTAGGTGCAATACATGGATGAAGTTTTAGGAACCGAGTAGCAGTCAAATTTCATCCACCTATAACTTTGGCTAAGAAGGTCGGATAGGGTCGAGTTTTATGTTTTTAGAAATGGCACACGATGAATTAGAGGTTTCTTAGGTTATGGCTACCATGGCATAGGTTCCATTCAGATCATACAGCAAGCCATCCATTCGGGCGGCCACAACAGTGGAAGTAGTTTAAGTGAATCTTGCAAATTTGGGGTCACTGAGGCACTTAGTAAAATGATCCATTGCTTGGAAGGCACAGTGGACCACGCTTAGACACCCAAAGGTAGGAGTCACTTAGCCAAAACCTAGAACCTGATTGTATTCTCGAATTACCAAAGGTGGATAATTTGACACTCACAAATGCCACGATAAAAAATTTCACCATGGTATTCTACACAATAATATAAACCTAAAGAGTTTTTTGAGGTTTTTATGAGCATAAATATGCATTGGATATGAATTGTTTCACTTATTATTTAGATATTCTTGATAATTTCAAATTTTCATTAAAAATTGTGATCTTTTTATGAATAATAGAGGTATGTAATCACATCTTTGAAAATAAATGAAGAAATCCAATTCATGGATATTGTTTACAAAATGAAGCTTGAAAAAATAGTTGTAGTTTGGGCAATTATGAACTCATTATGCAAGACTTTGGAGGTATATCTTGACTAATAGCTAGTATTGAATCCTATATTTGTCAATACAAAAAATCCAAAGATCTTGATTCCATAATTGCAAAGTAGACTTTATATTCCACTCATTTTTGTAAGTCCATTGGTTGCCTCAAAATCCTTTTAATTCATTCATTTAAAAAAATTGTAATACAAAAATTTTCAGAATTTGTTTTGAAAATTAATTGAACTTCAAAGATTCCCTTTGGTTCTCCAAAAAACTTTTCAACTTCCTCAATTGAAAAGACATTAATTTCTCTTTGGGCTTTAATTTTTAGGCTTTTGACTTTGAAATTCCAATATTTTTTTCATGGCTTCAAAATTTTGTAATTTTTGTTCTAGATTCATTCCACCATTTTAGTTTTAACTTCATCCTAGCATTTTAGTCTTAACTTCATTGATCATTCTACCATTTGGGTTTTTGCTTCATTCCATCATTTTGGTCATGGCTTCAATTTTAGTTGTAACTTCCAAAGCACCCCATAGTTGCAAAGTGGATCTCATATTCATCAATATAAAAACCCCAAAGCTCACTCCCCAAATCAACTAAACCAATTTTAACCTAAAGATCATTGGAATTATATCAAATTAAAACATTGAAAATATTCAAGCAAAGGATATTCAAACTTCAAAGTCTTTTAGTGATACTATTTTTAAAGGTTGTTAAAAATCAATTGAAATTTCTTA
This sequence comes from Straminergon stramineum, assembly GCA_963920665.1. Taxonomy (NCBI): domain Eukaryota; kingdom Viridiplantae; phylum Streptophyta; class Bryopsida; order Hypnales; family Calliergonaceae; genus Straminergon; species Straminergon stramineum. The sequence goes on along the minus strand of OY987270.1, from coordinate 11,202,938 downwards.
TAACTATAAGTCTATAAAGTCAAATCTAATGTATTAAAAATTGAATCCATTGTATTTTGAAAAATAATGGTAATTTGAGAAATTTGAGATCCCCAATATGCAACTCTTGTAATATATGACCTTGATTGTAATCACTTATAATGCATTTTAGTCTAATCTCAAGGAATATAATTTATTTTAATGTCAAAAACTCTTGTAAAATTTTTAACAAGGAATTAAAAAATATAATTACATACATAAAATGAATATTCTTTGAGGAAAATATTAGCATGAAAAACCTAATTATATGAGTTTTTTTAACCCTAAAGGACCAAACAACGTTTTTTGGCAACATAGCAATTTGGGACAGCTTTCTATAAACATCACTTTTATTTATTTTCTTTTAAATTCCCACACATGTGCCCAAGGATTAGCTTTAAGGTGAGGCAACTTTCATAACTTTTGACTATATGGTTAAAAATTTATAATATGATATGTAATTTTCATTGCTCAGTAGGCAATCTAAGTAACACAGAAAAAAATCACTTTTCTAAGAAATAAAAATTTGAAATTGATTTTCTAGATTTATATCTATATTGATTTAAAGCTTGGGATCATTCCATTTTGATTAATGAGATGAAAGTTATAAGGAGTTTTAGTTTGGAGGTAGTCATGAATCCTCTACTTTAAATTAAACTTTGAAATCCTTTATTTACTTCAATTTTCAATATTTTTGAAAAAGAATATAAACATTGGGTGTAGATTGTTTATTACAACATTGCAACCATAGGGATTGGCATTTTCCAATTCCATAACTAAATTCTAAAAAATTTAGTATTTTGAATTGTACTCTACTTGTTTTTGCATACTATTTTTTTCAAGCATGAATATGAAATTAAAATAAATAAATTAATATGTATTTCCAATCTATTTCTTCAATATATTATGGAGAGAAATAAGTTGTAGGATCTACACATTTTTGTTTAAAAAGTTTGAAAGATGAAATCTAACCATTTGGGAAGAATTGAAAATACTTCTTTTTGAAATTCAAGCGACTTGATCTTGCAATTGGTAAGGTTTCTTATTTTAAAATTTTAGGAGGGTATACTATAACATGTCAACTAAAATAAGTTATTATGGTTATCTTTGTTAATGAAAAAATATAGATGAATATTTTAGCCTTGCTTTGGATTTAAGTCAACTTTGAAGCAATTTTGAGCCTAAAAACATTGAAAACATTTAGGAATTAATACATGTGTCATAGTCCAAGCTACACAAATTTTTGGGATTTTTCATAAAGAATTTCAGATATTTTTGTTACAAATAACAACACTAAGAATGAATTTTAATTTTAATTGGAGGGAGCTTCTTGTATGAACTTCAAAAAATATCTATAGGTGTTTCAATTATCCATATATAGAGAGAGAATTCAGTTTTTTTTTAATAAATATGCAAACCAACTTTTCTACATATCATTTTATTTAATTTCATTTTCACCAAAAAATGTGGTCCTTTTAATTTGATATAATTTTTACAAAATCCATCTTCTAAGCCTTGTGTATAAATGTATAATACAAGTCATGTATACTTGACTTGAGATCCTTCCAAATTTCTATATGAAAGGACCTACACAATCACTTTTTGAGACAATGAATCACCCCTTCAAGACCTAAAGTCATTCCTTCTTTAACAATTAACCCCATCTAGTCATACACTTGTCATTACCCAAAGTCACCCAACACACATAGTAAATGCCTCTCATAGTAGCCCTCCATGTACGACTACTACATATATGGTAGTATAAAAGAAAACCAAAATCATTTTTTCATTTACTACCCATTTCTAATATATTAGACAAATATCCAATATAATATTGTTCGATAGATGCCAATATAGGCTAAAATTTGTATGACAAGACAATGTTTGTAGACACCCATTCGTTACTACAATTTTGTCAAAACTTCTTTGTTTCACACTTAAGCATTACATGTAGATCAACCATCCCCCTCCCTTCACAATCAATGTAAAGGACTTTTATGGTCTCCCTCATGTTACTCCCACAGGCAAGACCCATCCATAGAGACCATCTATGAGTGCTAGATGAGGCTTGCTATGGGACTATCCTTCCCTACTAGACTCTCTCTCTCTACATCTACACATACCTTATCACTCACCATCTCTGCAATTTAGTTGTATATGTATTTTTTTACACCAATTAGGCTTGATACAAAACTAAAGAAACACCAAGATTACAAGAGCACTAGTAATAAAATTAAAGAAACAAAATTGATTACCTATTGAATGATGAATATTGAATTGTGTTCTTCACACAAGCTTAAATCCTAAACCTTGTACATCACAAGGGGACATTACAATTACATTTAGAATTTATAAATAAATCTTGATGTTGAATAACTCTTCAATTTTTAAAGTTAAAAATACTATTTTTATTAAATTCATGCAATTATAGATAACAAGCATTCAAATTATTTGAACCAACGACCATGGCTTCACTCTTTTGGCTTCATTTGATAGCTTTAGTTGTGTGGCCTCACATTTCCATGGCCAAATTGTGTCTAACTTCATTTCATGACTTTAGATTTATACCCTCAAAATTCTATGACCACATGGTGTCTACTTGTCTCTTAACACTTAGTGCACTTTATAGATGTCAATACAAATATATACGGAGTACAAGTTTACCACCAAATATCACCTAAACTAGTTCCAACCTAAAGGTCATCATTGGAACTTTAAGTACATACACATAGGACATGATTAAAAATTTAAGTTTGGAACTTTGTATGGATATTCTTCACAAAGGAAGGATAACAATCCTATGGTTCCAAATTACATTCATAACATTTTCTTCAAGTCCAAAAGCTTAAAAAAAAAAATTGAACACATCCATATCACAAATGACAAAGAATTTGGGTTCAGAACTTTGTACATAGCTATTCTACACAAGAAAGGATTAAGATCCTATTTGCACAAATTACATTTTTACATTTTCTTCCATCCCAAAAGCCCGACTCCAACACAGAAATTTCTAATATTTCTACAGCAAAAAAAATAAAAATTCAGGGTGCAAATGTAAGGAAAGGGAAGTACATAAAAGGGCTGAATCATTATAATCCAATTAATATTAGTTTCTGAAAAGCCAGAAAGCACCACCCCCCTTCCCCACACAATTTTTTGGTGTTGTTGACATGATTTTTTAAAATTTGCTTAATAACGATTTAAATTTTCAAATTTATATTTGTTGACACAAATGAATTACTTACGATTTTCACAAAAAAAATTCAGTCCCTTGCAAAGCCTCGGTAACTTAAATGTGAATGGGCCATGGAATCGGAGTGAATTGGCTTTTACCACATTGCCTTGCAGTTGACGTTTGACGAAGAGGAAAATTAGGCGCAGCCGAATTGCCACGAAGGTGCGCACCAAGTTCAACATTAGTCCAGAGAGCTGTAGTTACGGTCCAAGTAGGTGACCCCTGACACATTCGAACTTCACTTCAAAAAATTTCATCCAGTTTCTAATAATACTGTCAAAATTGGTTGACGGTTATCTGTTGGTACTTGGTAGTAAGAAAAATGTCACTAACGAAGGTATGCGCACCTATAATCGTCACTGGTTGCAACTGAGATGATTATTTAACCCCCCAACGCCCACGCAGCGCCAAAAACGCTGTTCACGATTCTTCCATCTGTATTAGGGGGCGGAGATTATATGGAATGGAAAAAAAGTGAATATGAAAGTTGCCCGATTTCTAGAGATGAAGCCAATGACGCACTTTCTGGAACAAATGGTGAGCTTGGACTTCACGAATTGGGCCCGGAGTGATGCTAGGCCTATCTCCAGACATGGCGGTTAGTTAGGGTTTCTGGATTTTCACCTCTTGCAGCCGGTGGACAACTATTGGAGGTTGTTGGGCGTCACTACCTGTCTGATGTTGCCTTCGATGTGTCAGTTGTTCTCGGTGTATGAAGACCTGTACAACCAGCTCTTCTTGCATCGGAAACGCAAAGTGTTCATCACCTCGATGTCTTGTAGTGACTTGGACAGGCTCCGATTGAGCTGAAAATTTATGGAGATCTTGTTACCTACAACATCCACTCACCTCCAATTTCTTTTGTTCTCAATCGTTGTCCCTCGCTAGCCATCCCTTCCGAAATTGCAGTGACCTTAGAAAGTTGATCCCTGTCTAAGTAAGTCAGCCACTTTTGAATGTTATAGAATCCACATCTGTGCGGTCAAATGAGGCACTCATGGGAAGATTCACTAAGCATTGCAAGCGGCTACTTAAATCAACAATGCATTGTCAAACAAACAAGCATAGGTTCCAGAAATTGATGCATCCGCAGATTGACTCCAAAAGTGTCTCCAACATGCTGAAAAGGTAGGGGTGTTGAGGTGTTAGACATAAACTATTGTACGGTTTTCTATTCTTATTGGCTATTGAAAGATGATTTCTATGCACTTCAACATGTATCAATTGGACATTATATGAATAAGTATAATATGAATTTTCAAAGTATTGTCTCTAGGTGTACAAATAATCAATACTTGCTAGGATCTTCTAGGCTTTAATATTTTGATTCAACACATCTTGTATAATCAATATCTATGCTTTTGTGAGGCTTTTTGGTTTATATGTAGGTGGCACATGTTTGTGCATTGTTGATTATGGGTGCACATATCTTAGGAGGCATATCTATAGAAGAAGAGAGTCTGCAAACATCCCATGAAAGTAAAAAAACAATACCAAGTATGATTATAATAAATTGACTATTATACATACATGTTAATCCCTAAAGGACCAAATTGCATTTTTTGGCAACATAGCAATTTTGGGCAACTCACTACAAATGGAATTTTTCTTTTTCTTTTCTTTGAAATTTTTACACAATATACGAACAAGGTTTTTCTTTAAGGCCCAATAATTTTCATAACTTTTGACTACATGGTTAAAAAGTTATTGTATGATAAGCAAGGATTTTTTTAGATTGGGCAGTCCAAGTGGATTAAAAAAGTCAATTTTTTGAGATGCAAAAATTTGAAATTGGCACATGTTTTTGTCAAATTTTTTGATTCATATGTCTTTTGAAAAGATTTTAATCATTCTATTTTGATTAATGAGATGAAAAATAAGAGAAGTTTTCATTTGAGGGTAGTTATGGATCCTATACTCAAAAATAAACTTTGAAGTCTTTTATTTAACTCATTTATCAATATTTTTGGGAAAAAATAAAATCATGGGATGTAGATTTTTTATTACAACATTTCGACCATTGGTATTGGCATTTAGCAATTTCATAACTAAAGTCTTAACAATTTAGTATTTTGGATCATTCTCTACTTCTTTCTACTTACTATTCTTTTCAAGCATAAATATGAATTTCTTTTTTGAAATTTCTTTATATGTATTCCCAACTTATTTCTTCAACATATTATGGAGGGTTGCAAGTTTAAGGATCTACACATTTTTGTGTAAAATTTTTTAAAGATAAAATCTAACCATTTGGGAAGAGTTGAAAATACTTCTTTTTGAAACCCTAAGTATCATGATCTTGCAATTGGTAAGGTTTTTTATTTTGAAATTTTAGAAGGGTGTACTATAACAAGTTAACTAAAGGTCCTATGGTTGAATTTGTTAATGAATAAATATAGATGAAGATTTTAGCCTTGCTTTGGGTTGAAGTACTTTGAAGTAGTTTTGGGCCTCTAAACAATAAATAATTTTAGAGGTTAAATAATTGACTGCAAATAGTATAATGGAATGAAAGTAATGAGTCACAATGGATTGATGGGACTCAACTAGAGTTTTTTTTCATTTTTTATGAAGTGCCAAAGTGGGTATGTAAAATGTTATAGTGGTCCTTTAAATTTCAACATTCATCCACATATTGGATAGAAAATATTACATTAACACATATCACATGTCCATAATTCAATTTTTATCCACAATCTAGCAATTTCATCCAATATTTTTTTTAATTTGAATTTTTTTGGCAAAAAAAACTTAACAATTTGTTGCCATTTTTTAGCCAACTTAATTTTTATGGTACGATCTAGCACCAAAAAGCCCCTCTCCCCCTAAAAGCCTTGGACTCCACTCAATAAGGAAGATTTGATTGAAATATCTTGCTAAATCATATTAGGCTTATTAGTAATCAGAGCACAAGTACCATCAGGATATCACTCTATATTTGACTTGAAAAGTAGTAGGGTTGTATAAATTGAATTGTATGCTATTGAAGTAGAGATGATTTAAACTTCAGATGCAATTTCCTCTTTCTTTCCTTGGATGTAGATAATGTAGAGCCTCATATCTTCAAATCCAATGTAAAATGTATCAAGTTCAATCTCAAACTCAAACATTGACAATCATGTTCAACCAAAATGTAGAAATTATCTACATTTAATAACAAAAGGAGTAGAAAAAATAACCAATATCTATTGAGTTTTTTTCTTTGTTTTGAGAGTTTAAGAAGATAACTAGTAGTGAGTTTTAATTTATATTTTGGTCACCTCACTATGACCAATTTTTATTGAAAAATGAATTAATACTGGAAGCATTTCGTGAGTTTCAAACCTAAAAATGGCAAACCATGCTTGGTTATGTAAAATAATTGAAGGTGAATACCTAGCACTACTAGAAGAGGTACTAATGTAAACTTATTTTTAATGACCTAACATGTTTTGCAATTACTGGACATAATGTCATTGTAGATAAATATGAGATGAACAATTGACTTGAGATCTCAAAATACTCACAAAATACAAAATTATTGCAATTTTCTTGATATAAATTTTTATGACATATTTACATAGTACACACTCAATGCTAATGTGTATGGTAGAGCTTCATTATACCCACATATACCTCTATAAGTGATGAATGATACATTTACTATCCTTATACAAATGATTGAATGAGCATTTGATGATGATCATTATTGTTGAATGAATCCCAAATTTATAAACACACTAGAATTACTCTATAATGATTATCTAAACAAACAATGAACATGTAAATTATTGTAGTAATTTTGGTTGAGTGATCTAAATTTGGATTTAATTTCAATTAGTGTGTAAATTTTGAATCCAAAGTAACATTCACTTAAATCCTAAATGCCTATGGCTTTTATTTTTTGATCAAAAATTGCTTAAAATTACCTTTTTTAGTGCAAAGAGCATAGACTTCTATAAGAAAGCGTGGTTCAAGAAATTTTAGAAACTTTGAATACATAGATTGCAAAAAGTTCAAAGTGAAGAAAACATAGTTTTCTGGCACCATGGCAAACCAGTTTTTTGCACTTTGAATCCTCTTAACTAAATTTTTTTGCAGATATAAGATATAGGGGAAAAAAATTGTTAATAGCTCTAATATCAAACTAAAATATACTAATCCCAATGATGAAATTGTTCTACCAATCAAATTGTCTAAAACTTGCACAATATTTACTTTGTTTTTTAAATTGTGACAATTGAGTTTAAAAACAATACAATTCCTTGTTTTTTCAAGAAGATGCTCCAACTGCATGCAAAATAAGATGTTCCATAACTTTCACATCACTTTTTCAACTGGAATAAAACAAATCTTACTACATAGAAAAAATATTAGAGGTTTTATTTCAAAGTTTTGTGTTTTTTATTTGTTGCCCCCTATAGCCAATTTGGAAGTTTCTGTAGCATAATTTTTGCTCCTAGACATTGATTGAAATAAAAATTATATTTTTGAAAAACTTATCTATTTTTTCAAGGTAATTTTTATTTCAAAATATCATGCTAAACAAGTATAAAGACTTGCCAAATTGTCAAGTATCTTTGAAGGGGACACTCTTTGGCATTTAAGGGTTCAATATCTAATATTATTTACTAGTATTGTAGGGGGCCTATTGCATTTATGAAAAGGAAAACTCTATATTAAAAACCACAACAAAATGTATTTGGTTTTGCAAAAGTATAGTCTTCTTGGCCTACCAAGTTTATGCTTTGCAAGTGAATGTTTATACCTTGACAACCTCTATAGTATCTTGAAAAAAATTATACCATTTTAGGGAGGGGCGCTCAATGAGGTGCGCAATGTTAAGTATGGACCATAGTCAAGGTACCTTCCTACATTTTTACAAAAGAGTTAAATACTTATGATGTATGAAGCCATGACCTATCATTACAACTCCAAGGTTGACTTTATGCTAAGGCCCAATTCTTGTCCCCAGTTCCAAAGTTACTAAAATGAACCTTTACTAATGCTTAAATCCTTAAATTGGGCCATAAGTAAGACCCAAAAGTTTTAAATAAAAAGTTGTATCCATTCTATTATTCCTCCAATGGTTGATTATGCTGCGCTCACATGGTGGTCTGTAGACTCAAACCCAAACCCTAAAACCCAAATATAAATAATTGGGTTGCCATAATCCTTGGCCCAAATGAATGTTTCTTCATCTTGGGCCTAACTGTTTGAGTTGGCCCTATGGATTGTAACTCGGGACCTTCTACAGTGTAAGTTAATAAAAGCCCTAATATCAACTTACCCAGCAGAGAAACTTGCCCACATAACTTACCCAAAGATCTCTCTCTAAACATCATAATTACAATTCCCTGCTTTCACCTCAACCTGAATTAGATAAGATAGTCCCGAATTTCGGATTCTCCGTCCCGGCCCTTCCCAGAGAATGTGGCGGGGGTCCAGCTACGCTTGGGGCTCGGAGTTGTCGATCGACGCCGATCCTTCCCGCTTCGAAAGTTTCGTGAGTCATCCTATTAAAAACACCCGATGATCGGGGGCCATGAATTCAAAGCCAAACGAAGAGGCCCCTTTTAGCACTCGCATGCTCCAGGCGATTTCGAGGAGCTCAGCGGAGCGCAATCAACTTCAACTGTCCGAGCGATCAGCCGGGCTCATTTAACTCCTCAGCTCTCTGCAGATTGCAGGTCTTTTGCGAAGTTGTCCTCTGATCCCAAGTTAACTCCCTTCACCCTCCAGCTTCAGAAGCTCTTGAGCATTACACTCCTCATGGCGATCAGTCTGTAGACAGTCTTCAGATCGAGCTTCATCTCCACATCCGCTTCCTGTAAGTCATCTCCGCATTTTAAGAGCTTATGTGAATTTGCATGGTTTCTGGCGCATGTCGCACTCTGCTCTGGAATTAGGATGGGTTCGTTACACCGAGCTTAATGGAAAATAGACGCAATTAATGTGTGTTGGAAGTGGAAGCGGGTGGGGTACATGTATACAATATACTCTCCTCTCGTGAATGTGTGTGTTGGAAGTGGAAACGGGTGTTGTGAATGTATACAATGGACACTCTCTTCGTGAATGTGTACGTTGGGTCATGAGTTGTATGGATCCATGAGTTGTAGAGAGTTTTGTATAGAATTTTTATCGATGAGAATACGAGATTTCAGTGAGTAAAAGGAACGTCCCATGCTCTGCAGAAACGTTACCATGGTGAAGACGGGCTCCTCGATCAGCATGAAGTTCTCCACCTTGGCCGCCGTGCTCCTTCTGTCTGTGGGTTTGCCTGCGGCATTGGGAGCCCCCTACGGATGGAAAGACGGCCACATCACCTTCTACGGCGGGCCGAACGGAGCAGGAACGCAGGCGGGCGCGTGCGGGTACCAGAATACGTACGCGCTCGGATACGGCTCCATGACCGCTGCGCTGAGCTCTCCGTTATTCCTGGGCGGTGCCTCCTGCGGGGCTTGCTTCCAGATCAGGTGTGCTCCAGTTGTGCAAACACGAACTGCTAAGCAGTGGTGCTACAACTTGGTGCGCTCCATCACAGTTACCGCGACCAATCTGTGCCCACCGGGGTCAACGGGAGGATGGTGTAATCCACCTAGGTCGCACTTCGACCTGCCCATGCCGGCGTTCTTGACGCTCGCGAGGAGGCAAGGAGGCGTTGCTCCCGTGTTTTACAGAAAGTAAGTTTGGCATGCTTATCTAAGTATCTTCTGTCAAGTTTTCGAAGTGTTTCCGTTGTAGCACGGTGCTATGGTTAACAGGGGTTTATTTTTTCAACTTCCTTGTGTGTTGAGACAGTGTCTCAATGCTGTTGTTTCAACAGCGGGACTGCTCATGTCATCATTATTTTGCTTGCTTAGCTCTATCTTCGGGGTAATGTGTGGATGCGACATGTCACATGAGGATGTGACATGGTTATATGTCTCTTCGAATGGTTCTTGGTTCGTTTTTCTTATGTATCTACGTAAAAGGTCTGAAGAGTCTGCAGTCCTAAATTTTTTGAAGAATCTCCTGTAGTGCTACATGAATGACAGGTCTCTTTTGAGCAAAACCCACTTTGTTGGAGAACCCAACAATTGGTTGCTGCTTGACCGCTCAGCATCTTTACCAACTGTTCCTTTCATTGTCATTTCTGTAGTGTGTGTTACAGTCATTGTTTTCATTTTAAGATGTTTCCTGGACATTATTCTCCAGGGTGAATTGTGCTAGGCGCGGTGGCATCCGTTTCACCATCGGCGGCAACCCCTGGTTCCTCATGGTCCTCATCCACAACGTCGGCGGCGCAGGCGACATCCGATCCGTCAGGATCAGGGGCGGCTACTCCAGCTGGGTCCCTATGTACCGCAACTGGGGCTCTCTTTGGACCGTCCGAACGAAGCTTTCCGGGGCCCTCTCCTTCATGATCACCACTAGCGACGGACGCACATTGACTACGACCAACTGCGTCGGCAAGAACTGGCGGTTCGGACAAACGTGGGAAGGCACCAACTTCCCGTAACCGAAGGATGGACTTGCGACCTGGACGCAGACGCTCCGCGGACGAAGACGCTTCTCGTCCGTCCGTGCGAAGCGGGTGGTAGACACTGTAGTAGGCCGGATGCAATCAGGGATCTGAGCTTCTTTAGAAGCCGTTCCTTCCGCAATCCTGGGCTTGATTTTTGTATTTCTTTTCTTCTGGTTTGCGAAATTTTGGATTATTTACAGTAGATGGTTTGGATAGATGGTTTATTTTATTGAACCAGCTAATTCTGCTGGATTGATTGATACACTTGCAATAAGATTTTCTGCCTCGGATCCCGTCGGAAATGGAGAGGGGATTCAGGATCAGCATGTAGTGCGCTACATTGGGCTCTCATCAGGTGTTGCTGTTGTTTTGTGTGTTGGGATTGCGAGATTGTTATCGTTCTGTGTTGTAATTCTGCCACCCGCTTTGGAACGGTTTTTAATACAAGTATCTGTTGTTCAGGTGGGTTGTGGATGTGACGGTGCTTGAATGTGTGGTATGCCATGAACTGCTTGAATGTCGTATGTGTATGTATGTTAAAGAAAATGGACGTGCTGCTGATTATGGATTGTTCCGTATTTGATTCGCAAGTTATTGTTGGAACAGTGAATTTTATTGCTGTTCGATTTGCCAACTCCCGCCTAATTTAATCAGTTTTGAATGAGCGAGATCTTGTTAGTGAACACATGGATGAAAGTGGACGAATGCAGTTTGAGAGAATGATATGTGACAAATAAATGACGGTAGTTGCAAATGGATAAACGCCGATGAAAGTGAAAAATTTTAAATGTGAATACGGGGTGTGTGGGAGACTGGGAGGTCCAGAAATGTAGATTTCCCCATTTCAGGGCTTTCAAAGAAGGGACATGTTTTTCCATTTCTTACCAAGTGGCCAACAAATGACTTAGTTCCCCCCTCGCGTGGAAAGCTCCCTGCCCACATTTAGAAGGCGGGATGCCGGGATCCCGGACTGAGGTCAGGATTTGGGAATCCACAATGTAAGCAAGGAGGTCACCATGAACAGAGTTTCGTGCCAATATTGGCAATGGATATTGATTTCGGTAAGCCTTGCACATGCAATCAAATTTGATGTTCACGAGCAAGAGTGTTGAATGCATGAAACATAGTCGGACAAGGAAGTTGTGCAAATGTTTGTTGAAGTGGACAAGGATGTTAGCCCCGGGCCTTCACGACACATGGGAGTGGACATGGTTGTAAGTTTTCTATGGAATCACCAACTCTTTGTGGTATTCACTAAGACTCACATGTAGCTACTTATCGCATTCTTGCAAGGAGATTCGAATACCTGGGGCTCATCTGCTGTTTCAAAGAAAAATTAGGGTAATCAAGATGTTTTGATCCGCAATCATCTTCTTCCTTTGAACACACATCTTTATATATGTGTTTTCCTCACAGGTCCTCATGCAAATTCACTTCGAGAATTTTGGAGATTTCCTTGACATCAATCGCTTCACTTGATAGTCTTGATCTAAATAATACTCTGTAGTTTTTGATTGGCACTTCTGAACCAGCAAAAGTGTAACGTATTGTTGTACACCAAGGTCAAAAACATTGATTGAATTCAAACCTTATCTTGCTGTTTTATATGTTATTAGATGAACAATAAGATGGGTGCATTCCTAGAACATTTTTTGAATACTATTTTGTCACTTTACTTGCAAAGATTCAAAAATCAATACAAGGAACAAACTTCTGTGTTATGCAATTGAGCGAATGTCTTCAGAAGCATTTTGATGTATTGCCATTTCAATTGCTATGTAGTTAAAAATCAATACAAGTGTCAAAACATTGGTGTTATGCAAATGAATGAGAGCCTTCAGGAGCATTTTTGGATTTGTAGATTCAAGCTCCTGGAGGCCAATATGTACACACAGAGAAGGTGAAACTTGAGGCAATTCGTGATGAGAAGGTGACCCGTGTTAACTCGGTGACGACGAAGTATGAAGCTAGAATCAATTTTACATCTCTGGAAAAGGGGCGATACAATATTTGCTTTCACAATCGTGGGAATGTGGTCGAGACTGTAAAGCTTGATATTTACCAGGCAGGCGTTGATCATGAAGAACCTGTCAAGGATGGTGAGTATTTCCTTCCATGAGGCTGATTGCAAGTGTCTGTACTCCCAAATAGAAATACATAATCTTTACGTCTCTTCTTTCCCGTATAGTATTTGGCACAATCCTTGCTCAGAATTGGTCTGGTTGATTGATTATTTCGAAAACCCTATTTGACAATTTAGAATATCATTATTCCTACAACCACATTTCTCAATTAATCATCAGAATTTTATTCTTTGTCACAATGATGGGTCTCGACAATGTACTCTTACTTTTAACATGTCCCAATTTTCACTGAGTACAAAAGCTTCCTACTGATTCAAACCACTTCTTATCATTTCTTAAAGACAATAAGCTTTTCTGCATATTGAAACCTGCATTGGCAAGAAATCTCGTTAGGGTTGGCTCATCCGATGGTTTATGAAGTGCAGTGCACATTCGGTCGCTTATGAACCAGATGGCAAGCCTCGCAGATGCACTTGTGGATGCGGAGTTTGAACAAGATTGGCTTGCATCACACACTGACAGACATGCTTCCAGTGGGTTTATTTGTCTCTTAAACCTTGATTGCGTTTTGTTATTATTCTCTATTAATAGATTTTTCCTTCAAGAAAAAATTAACCCCTAGAATCTGTTGAACATTCTCACTTTTTTGGCATATTGTTGCAGTTCTAAGTGACTTGAGCAAGCGAGTGGTGTACAAGGCAGTGCTGGAAGCGTTTCCCTTCATCGCCTGTAGTGTGCTTCAAGTTATTCTTTTGCAACGATTCCTTCGTAAACATTTGTGAGGTAAGATAAACATCTGTTTGTGAAAGTGCAGGTGTCATGAACTTTTAAGATTTGGTCCTCATATTAGTTTTCCTTAAAATCACTTAGGGTTAGGCCTCTCTACTGAGTGGCTTCACCAATGTAATGCAATTGTGCACACGGGTCTAAACTTGAGTCTTAGATTTCTTATGTTTGTGTAGCCACTGGTTTATCCTTTGTAAAGAACTGAGTCTGAAAATTGCACCACTTGGGATTCCTCATTTTTGTATTCTGTCACTAGAATTGCACTGGAGAAATTTCCGGATTTCTTTGCTCACATTGTATTGTACTGCAACAAAATCCATTGCAACAATGTGACGCTCGAAATTTCTTGTAAAACTAATAGAAACCAAATAGTTCAATCCTGAAGTAGGCAATTTCAATATGAAGTTCAATTTCTTTATGAAGGAGCAACAATTCCCTATATTGACACTAATAAAAGTGTATTTTTGAAATTCACACCCAGTTAACTGGCATGGTCGGTGTTCAAGATAAACAAAATTTCATAATCTGCTTTCTTATTGCCGTGGAACAACGATGTCAAAAGAGAGCCACTACCTTTGAAAATCTCATGACGTGCTTTCAGACTTTATTTGATGCGTTGTCTGATGTGCCAAGAATTGCTCAGATAACTGCACCTAATTGTGACATGTTTTTAAAATAGAACCCTACAAATAATTGCTTCAAATGTACAATTTTAATTCACGAGAGCACAAGGTTGAATTTGGGTACACCTATTTTCAACACTTTGAAAATTTATAGTTTACTCATACGATGCCCCCAGAATGCATTCCAAGAGAATCTAAAAATTCCTTTCCACTACCAACACGATTCAATATAATAAGAATCATACTCAATTTACTTATCCAACCCATGACAAGTCAACTCTCTAATGCAGACACCTTCAAAACCATCCATTATAAGGTGATTGCAAAAAACATTTCATGTTTGTGGCTCAAAAATGCAATTTTTAGCCATAGGATTGGTAGTACTATAGACTACTATTAATTCTATATGTCAACAATGCGCCCTACAAATATGAACCATTGATTCATGACATTTATAGATCTAAACCGTCTATTCAATACTATGCAATTCTATTGACTACTAGAGAATACTACAAAAGCCACTCGAAGCAAAAAATAGCAAAAAAGGGGCATGTAGACTTGTTCATGTTTAGTAATTCAAAAAAATTGCATAAAAAAGTCATTTTGCTAGAGAAGATTGCACTTGCATTGCACCAAAGAATTCATGTAGGAAATTTTTTCCCTCTTCATAGACTTTGTGTAAAGGAAAGTCACTTTAGCCCCATGTGGGCAACCACCATGTTGCTATTTTCATAAAAACTCATCGTTAGTCCTTGTAATATTAGCAAACCTCCAACATGTCCAATTTTTAACTTCAAATTCATATTTTTGGGTCAAAAACAAGACTAACTCCACCCTAAATTGCCAAGGTAGACACCCAATAGGGACAGGTTAAAAATAGTAGAATAATTTTCAATTTTTAAAAAAAATTACGAAATGTCTAAAACTACCACATATACCTTCATTCCAAATTTTACACCAAACAAACAAGTGATGCAAAAGTTATGAGCAAAAAAACACTTGTCTAAGGACAAGGGAATAAAAAATAGGACAAGTATTTCTTGCTATCATCCTACAGTCTCCTATCAATCCATGGTAAATTTTATTTAGTAAATGAGATTAGGACTTCATTATGTAGGTTAATGGCCAAAATCAATGCTTTGGGTGATGATAATGGAGTTATTAATGATTGCTTTAGGAACTTCCACCTTTTTAGTGTAAATTCATTTCAAGAACTAACTTTTCTATTCCTTTATGTCATGCCCACATTAGAAAATATTGTTACTGCTTAAGGTGGTTTAATGATCACTGTGGGTACATTATGTGATTTTTATTTTTATTTTTCAAAAATGTCAACAAGACAAACCAATCATTCTACCTATCATAGGTTGATTTACCTTAACCCCTCAACGCCCAAGCAACAAAAATCTTGCCTTTTAAGAAACTATAATGTGCAGTTGCGATATTAGATTTCGCCCAATAGAAAAAATCTCAGAAAGGAAGTTGTAGGATTTTCCCTATAGAATCCAACAACATCATTTATGACAGGTAAGAAGGAATTTTAATTATACAGTGGAGCCTAATTTGGTGCCTAGCATATTGTAGGACATGGTGGTTTAGACGAAAGTCCAAATTATGATTGGCTGTAGCCGGTGAGCTACCGTTGTCAAATAGAGAGACCTTGCCTTGGAAAAAACGCAAGGCTTCTAACTACAACTAGATGTGGCCCAAAAAATGAAAGATCCCATGGTCATATAAAGTCACAAATACAATCGTAAACTCCGAATGATGCCATATGAACAAATATAATATCACAACTCCACATATCCCTCACAAGATGTCATGAGGTCTCAACATACATCATAAGTTTCTAAAAGATAGTAGGAAAAAAACATATCCTCCACAAACTCCCCTTGAAGAAGTGTCTGATAGAAGAATGGGTGCCACAGTTGCTCTACAACTCCAAACTAAGAGTGTGATATGTTCCTGAAAAGATAACAAAAAGTTATACAATTTCTCCAAAATTCACTCAAAATTAAGGTATTTTCCGACTTTTATAGTTGGTCAAAGTTCACTCTTCTCAAGTCAAAAGCAGCTCACCTATACTTCACTCCCAAACTCATAACTTTTACATACTAACTCCAAACCAAGAAAATAATATAATTTTGGAAAGCTAACATAAATATCTACAACCTCCCTAAGTTTCACTCAAAATTAAGATACTGTACACTTTTTATAGTCTACTTAAGTTCACTTTCTTGAAAATTGAAAGCAGCTCTTCACCCTTTCACTCTCAAGTCCATACCTTTCACATAATAGCTTCAAACCAAGAAGATAATACCATTTTGAAAAGATAACATAAATATACACAACCTCTCCAAGTTTCACTCAAAACTAAGATATTGTCCACCTTTTATAGCCCTCCAAGGTTCAATCTCTTAAAAGTCCAAGGTAACTCCACAACACTTCACTCCCAAACTCATAACTTACACATACTACTTCCAAATTTAGTGAGTGATAACTTTTCGGAAACACAAAAACAAGATACACAAACTCTGAAATTTTCATTACAAAAACCTCTATGTACAATGTGCCATGTCTTCTCAAAGTGATGGGTTCTCCCAAGCGAACAAGGAGGAAGAAAAAGATGACCCTCCACCTCCATGCCATCCACCTAAGCTAGTGGATTTTGGCCACTAAGATGCCACATGGGCCATAATACACCCATGGGCCACTTCCTATCTTCGATAAGTCTATCTACATCATCTACATGGACTTTAATCCATTAAAAACAACCAAAGAAAAGGTAAAACAAGCTTTACTTTTTGTTTTTACAACTTCAAACAAACAAACAAATTAAAATATTAAAACATCTTCAAGTATAGAAATCAAAGAACTAAATGTTTGTCAAATAGAGGTAAAAAAAAGAATTCAAGTGAAGTGTGACCCCATTTGTTTCTTGAGACTCCACAAAAAAAACCCTCCAATTTTACAAACAATTATGTATTTTCATGTAATGAAAGCATTTGCAATGCGACACCGTTGCATCGGCTTTCTCGCAAAGATTCCAATGCACAGAGCTACAATTGTTGTACGCGATTGTGATTGTCCATTTCTGGCACTCATGTTTCTTTGAGGAGTATCGATTGTGGGAGGAGTGGTAAGGGAGAAATGGCGTCTGCGATGCAGCCATAGCACTTTTGGACAATAAGGTTTTTAGATGCAGAGTTCAAAGAGTGTTCTATGTTGCTGGCGAAAGAGTGTGTAATTGAGGATGAGCAACACAAACCTTCCCCAACTTGCAGTTGCATAGACTTTTTTCCAACATTGAGATTTGGTCCCCATGTTCATTCGATGCTTTGTATTTGCTGAGCGCAAATTTTGACTAAAACCGCCTGGGATGCACGATGTGTGTGCATGGGGTTTGTTTTAAATTTTGAATAGTATGCTAGATACACTAGTTTCCAATTTTGAAAAACATGCTAGACATTGCAGATGGTTTTACATACTCATGTCGATTGAGAGCTTCTATGTAGCTACACGGTCAAGTTGTCAATATTGCCTCTAGACTGCACTACATGTGTGCATGGGAGCACGTAGTTTAGGAATCTAGAGTTGTAAGTTACAAAATGCGGTTGTTCTTGAACCTTGTAAGTCACTGATATTGCAATTTGAATTTATACAACTTTACACACTATGTCATATTCTTGAAAATCACGCATGACAGGGTCCTTGTAGTTTGACCGGCCCCTAGCCAGTTGCAATTTTGCCCAACCAGTTACTGTTGCCTATGGGTATCCAATGCAGATGCACCACATTGAATAGATTTGACTTTGTTGCTTCTGTAATTGGACACAAGCAAGAGAGACAGATAGAGGCACCACCTCCCAAATTTTTGCGCTCTCAATTGTAGTGCATTGCTCATGAGGCCTATCAAAAGTACCTAAATTGCAAAAATTGTCTTTGAAGCGGTACCAGTCAGTCTGCCTAGATTGTTATAGAATTCACATCCACACGATGAAATCAACCCATCCTACACTCGATTCATACACAAGTGAGTTAACTACACTAATCAACGGTCGGTGAAATATCAGACAAGCATCGGAGCCACACACAAATCATTGTTGAGTTGCGATAGCTCAGATGGTGTCTCTAGCACGTGGTTTTGACTGGGGTGTTGAGGGGTTAATGTTACCTTATAAACAACCCCTTTTTTCCTTTTTGAGAAAGCGCTAAGGTGACAATCACTTAAAATTTGGTAAAGTATTGCATTTCTACATTCATCCATCTTTTGGACCAAAAAATACTTTACAATCATATTCATGCATTTTTTCATTCAAATTTGGCAAATTCATCCACATTTTAAATAGAAATGAAAAAAAATTGGCAAAAAAAGATGACTTTTTTCTGGTGAAAAGTAGACATTTATTTTGGAATGGTGCAATCTGGCCCTATGGTGCAAAAAAAAGGGTTGCTTATGAACTTTGTGCCCTATGATGAAGATGCGTACACTGTTATCTTGTGAAGATTTGCAAAACATGACAATCTCTCCAGTAATTGGGAGATGTGGGTGTTCATGCAATTGTTTGCTAATGACAGGCAAGAAACATTAACCTAATGCTTTACTACGTCCAATAAGAAGAAGATCATGTTGCTATATTAATGCAAGGAATGGAATGCCAGCATTTTGGATTCAAAGTTGAAGC